>BPLR01014467.1:0-59142 GCA_021605095.1 Caerostris extrusa
TTTTTAATTTTTTTCTCCATTTTCACGACACTTTCAAAGAAGAGCCTTATGTATAACTCAAAAGTATTCTTCTCCCACAATAATCATGGTGTTTCCGTAAGTTTTAAGGTAGCTTTGTTGTCATCACAAATCTTCCGGGTTAAAACTATATCAGCTGAATATGAATATGAATAATTAGAATCACACCGTAATTAGAAGTGTAATTCTAAATATAATGATTTAATGCAGCATTTCCCTATATATGCTACATTGTGCTACCAACAAAAGATGGATAATAAATGAAAAGGCTGAAATCCTAAATAGAGAAATGATAACAATGCAATTCTAGCTAAAAATAATACATGATAGCAATGCAGTTCTTCTAAAAGCTTCTATTGAGTTGATAAAAGCATGGCACACAACAGAGAAAAAAGTTTAAGAGTAAATTCAACAATTAGGTCTCTTATTATATAAAAACCAATTAACATGTATATGTATTGTTCATTAATGTCTGCATTTTATTCAGGGAGAAATTGTTGATACAAATTTTACATTATGTTACCATCAAAAAGATGGATAATAAAATGAAAAACGCTGGAGTCTAAATAAATGATAACGATGCAGTTCTGAAGAGCATTGTGAAATTCGATTCAGTTTAAAACCAACCCTTTACTAAATATTGAGTAACTACAAGAAAAAAATTCAATTTTAATCACTTTGATGAATTTAAATCACATTTTTATCATTTACTCTAATAGTAATTTTTATTTACATAATTTAAAAATAATATTAACTACGCAATCACCATTTCATATTCTTTTTTCTTTGGCATTGCAATGATTATATAACATATTACGAAGAAAAAAAAATTAAGATCCATAAAAATTTCACTTTAACCCCCAACACTCTTTTCTTTTTGTGTGGAATTGTCTACACGAAAGCGTTAACCAGTTGTTGAAGAGTTTTATCTTACTTTTACGAGTAGTTCAAGAAAAAAGCTGCGATGCATGCGCCTTGAATTTTTAAGCAACCCGCGAAGGTTTTAAGGATATGCCCTAAAGAAAAGCTCTCAAGATCTCGGGAAAAAGTTTTTGTGCATGCTTAAGAGTTTCGAACGCTTGAATATTAAACAATCTTGCTCTAAAAAAAGTAGGCAAAAAGAGTGTCATATTCCTTCCTCATAAATTATATACTTTAGTGTGTATAAGCACTTGTGTCTAAAAAATTTCTTTTACGTATACTACATGTATTTAAGTTTTAGGCCATGTTTCAGCTGAAAACTTGTATATAATGCTTAAGCCATAGTCCACAAAATTCAGATCAAAATTCGTATACTTTTTCACCTAAACTTAAAAGACGAACACTTTAAGGAAAGCTAGAAAAATAAATTTTGTATACAATGTATAACTATGAAAAATAAAAAAAAATACTGAACTGGAGGTGGAATAAAATATATATTTCTAAAAACTCAAGGTGGGAATCATGATGAAGAATATATCATGAATATAACTTTCCGAGGAATACCCATACTTTCTCTCTTTTTATATGCATTAAAAACGTATTTAAAAAATAAGTGCCAGATTCACAAACTTATGACCAATTCGAAATAGGGCCCTTTGGAATTTAGTGACGTTTTGTGGCATCAATTGGGTGATACGTAGCTAAATGTGGTAACCTGGGTTACTTATTTACTTATACTGTTTGCAATTTATTACACTTACAATAGCATTCCGCTACTTGGCACACTTTGTGAAAGAAAGAATTTTGAACGCCGAATCCAAGAACAACGGCCTCTATTTTGCGACTTTACCAAACTTATCATTAGTGAAATTAAAAATTTTAATATGGAAAAACTAAATTCTCACCTTTACAAAAGTGAGATAAGTTGATAACTATTCAACGTAAATTAAAAATTTTCTGGTTTTCTGTCTCATATCTATTACAAATTAGATATAAAAGGTCTAAAAGTAGCTTTTAAATAGTCTAATAATTAAGTAGGGCGCTTTAATCTAAGTTAAAAATACGAAAAATGAATAGAATCTAGTATGCAGAAAAATAAGGCCAAATCACAAAATAGGGGCATTGTGATTTGGTGACTATTTTTACCGTCCAGTGGGCGAAAATTGCATATCTGGTAATTAAATTATCAAAATCAAGTAATTAATAAGGCCTGATTGGCCAATATCAATTACTCGGTTTGATTGGCGAAGATTAATTAAGTGGTTTAATTCAATTACTGTAATTTTCGAGAAGGATTAGAAACCTTCAATTTTAATAACGATTCATTTCATTCGTTGCCAATTCGTGCGGGTTATATCCCTTCCTTGTGTGCTGACAAAGTCTTTCGATTAGCAATGTCTGGTATTGAATAAGTTTATTTCGGGAATAAAGATATCAGGCATTTCTTAAAATAGAATGAAGAGTGCTACAGTAGGGATTTGGAATGAAAATTGTTGAGTGGTGTATGTTTGAAAGTGGGTTGCTAAATATATCGTGTGTCCTACTTGTGCAAATGTTATGCTTCTAACTGTCATGTGAGATAAATATGATGGACATCATCACTCTGAATCTCCATACTCTGAATCTCCATAACATCACCCAGAATCTGACATGAGATTCAGAGTGAAATTCAATGGTGTAGCTGAAAGTGTGGGGAGATACATTCGTCCAAATTGGTGGCACTGTCAATCAAAAATTAGTTTATATGATATTATGACAATTACGTATGACTGGATCCGTAGGTATTCTACTGCTGATATAGTTGAGGATTTTTGAATGTGCGCTGAATACAGTAACTGACTGGAAGAGTTTTTGTGTAGAAATCTGCATGAATGTCCTTATTAAATATTATTATTCTGAGTGGTATACAATCCAACGTGACATATGTAGTTTAATTATATGCTCGCATTCCGAGATAAGTGCATTTTCTCTAAAATTTCATCAATTTTCAGAAATTATGTTTATTTTCCCATTAAACTTCCTAAAATTTCAGCTTTTTTGTTTATTATTCAAATTATATATATTTTGCGAAATAGGGAATCTTGGTAGGGTTGCAATTCTCTTCATTTATAATGGCATCCGTCATTTGGAGACCTTTGGCAAAAAACATTTTTGACGCCAAATCTCATCGGCCCCTATTATACATTTTTACCAAAAATAATACATAACTAAAAACATAGGTGTTTCCCATAAAATTAAATAGAAGCTTTGAAACTGACTCTAAGACAATTTCAAAGCACTGTGATGTATCAACAAGCTCAGAAATCTGTATTATATACATGTTTTAGATAGCAAATGATGCCAATTCAATTAAAACACGTCAACAATGCCAGAGTTTTAAAGTCATAATTCACAACTAGAAAGATAAGATGCTTTCAGTGGAAAAAGAATATAAATGTCGTTATGTCCAAATTATAAAAATTATGTTCATATATATTGTATATTATGTATAAATTTTTCGTGTTCTTATTTTATATGCCAATGCAGTTATAGCCATTCAGCTTCTATATATTTGAATTTGTCTAATAACTTTCAGTAACCTGATTGCCAGTTGCTGTTGGAAATGTGCATAACATCCCTTACATTTTTGCTAATGTGCGTCACTGCTTGCTCCGCCACTGTGAATCTCGAAACACTATTGATGACCACACCTTTTAGCACTTATTGTAAAATCACTACTGATTAAAATATTTGTTTCTTTTGGAATTTACATGTCTTTCTTATTTAGTGGCTGTTCATATATTCTCTTCATGCTATATGTTAACACTTAAACATGCTATATGCCATTACAAAATCTGCTTTTTCTGGACCCTCTATATGCCTTTACATTTTTTCAGATATTTTTAGAGATACCAGTAATATGCATTATATATACAGGGTAATTATTAAAACACTATATAGGAAACGTTAGTTATACCGTTCACAGAAACTGAACAAAAATCTTAATTTAAGATATTTTGATGTATGTGCTCAAGAATAATACAAAGAACAACATTTAAACTTTAACTGTTTACAGTTTATTTAACAGACACAAAATTTTGAAAATTTCATGGGGCAATACATACTTTTTTATTGGAACATGTTCTCCGCAGCGAAAACCATAAAAAGAGTTGGAAAGGTAAATGTTGCACGAAATTCACAGGCTTTATAAGAAAAGTGAAAAACAACCAATAAAGGAAGAAAAGCATGAGAAAGCAAAACATTTTATTGTGTTTCTCAAATTGTCTACGTGACCTCCTTCACATAAGATCACACTTTGAATAGAGATGGTGGATAGCACTGAAGCACGTACCATGACAAGTATTTTCTACAATAAAAAATGCTCTATCTGACGTCGTGTGGAGAAAATGGCGTTTCCTTTCATGTGGAGTCATCAAAGGCTTCTTAACACAACAGTTTGGTGGCAAAAGTTATCTCCCGGAAATTTCACATTTCCGTGGATGCAAAGGCCCCCGATGTCATTCCAATGTTTTTTGTTATGTAGATACCTGAAATCTAATCTAATATGTATGCATCTAATCCGAAAACTGTAACTGATTTGAAAGATGCCATCAGACGCCAGATTTAATAGATTCTCTGCCATAATACGCTCTTTTGCTATCCATCATTGCTCCTTACCTCAAAATATATTAAAATCGAATTTTGTTAAGTGTATGTGAACAGTATGAGAGCTAACGGCTCACATCTCGAGGTAATTTTTATAATCACCCTATATATTCATAACGTTTAATATTTTTAGTTGATTGTCCTATTTATCTTATCTTTCCTTTTTAAACGTCTTTTTTCTCTGTGGTTTACTTATTTTAAGCATTGCATTTTTTTCTATTATATTTATTTTACTTTTTGATAAATATCATCCTGATTTTGCCCCTCATGATATTTAACAGAAAGTAAAATAAATGTAATTTTTAATCACTTGTAAAAGTATATCTACTGGTTTGTGAAAGAATTGCAAACATTTTTTTCTGTCAATAGTGTAGTATGAAGAAGTAGTTTTTTATAGATTGAAAAATATTTTGTATTTAAAAACATTTGTACGCCAGGGATATCTTTTATTAGTAATCTTTTTAATCTCACTCGATTTTACAATCCTGTTTATTTGAATATAAATATTTTCAAAAATCATTGTAAAAATAATTTATCTATTAAATTTATCTAAACATTTCTAAATGAAAAACTGTAAACGTCCATTTGAAGATTCAAAATTTTTTTATTATTACTATATAGTTTAATTTTTGCATTATGCATATTGTAAAAAATTGAGAAACTTTATTTAAATATATTTATCTAAAAAGAATAATGGGAAAATACCTTATGTCGTAATAGAAAGAAATTCACGGCTGTGCATATTTTACCATGAGCAAATCATTTTCAAATAATAACCTAAATAACTTTCAAATAATAACCTAAATAACATTTTCAAATAATAATACAAAATGCATTCTTTTATGTGACATAACCAAAAGGCTATTTATTTCATAAAAATTTCCTTTCTACCAGAGAAAAAAAACCATCTAGTCTTATCCTTGATTTTATCTTCCAACATCGTGACAGGGCTTTTATATACTGCTTCCAATTACGTGCTTAAGATGATGAAAAATGAAACCCCCCAGACAGATCAATAGATGCCAGTTTGATATCAAAAAGACAGAAAAGAAGAACATTTCTCACTTCTTTAATATTATCCAGAACGATGGAGAAAAAAACAGAGAACTTAAAATGGCCGCTATCGCATCTAAATGTAGCTAAGTTCTTTTTCAAACTCTAAATCGCAAAAAAAAGGTGCAAACAGAGAGTATAAAAGTTGTTATATTTTATAGATACCACCCTTACCCTTTTCCTCGTAAACTCAAATGGTTCTCTAAAATGGGATACCGTCAAGCAAAAGAAGTATTTCAAAGAGCAAACTTTTTTAAGTGCTGCGGTTTTCTATTCGTGAATAGTGGCAAGCCAGCATCTGCATGTAGTTCTTCCAGATTGCATGCCGGTAATTTTATGGGATGGCTATATTAAGTCTGGGCATTCATCGTCCCAGGAATGTTGTTAAATGGTATAGTTTAAGCACCTCGTTTGATGCATTTCTGACAAATTTTGTTTTTCCAAGAGGTATTTTGTTTTAGTTGATAAAACGTTTTAAGCACCTGGCACGTGAACTTTGAAATTTGAATTTTATCAGATATTTTAAGACGAGATGTAAGATGTACGATATTACATAAAACGATGTATCTAGGTCAGAGAATCTTGTATTTAGGTCAGACAATACTTTATTCATTTTATGGGATTTTTCATAAACGATACCTAAACGTACAATATTATATAACAAGTAATATAAAAACAATTTTTTTTAGTCAATTCCTACTTACGTCAACAAAAAAAATTTTATTTTAGTAACTTTTATTAAATAATTACAACTGCTAACTCACTCGAAAATCATTTGGATAAAACGTCTACTAAAAACAAAAATTTCAAAAATTATTGATTCTTTCAAGAATTGAACGCGCATTATTCACCTTCACTGTGAAAAATACTGAAATAATTGCATTTTACAGATTGAGCTACTGCCTATAGATTTCAATTTTTCATTACAAATTGCTAAAACTCTATTTAAAGTATTTAAATTTAATTAATGAATTAATATTTGAAAAACTGTTATAACATCAAGTGTCATCCAATACAAGTTTAAAAAATCTATCTGAACTTGAGTGGATGAATGAAAAGTATTTATTAACGATTGAAAATTTGAACAAGATATATATATAAGGACAGTGTGAGCTAATAGAAGGAGTTGAAAAAGATGTATAGAACCTTGTATGTATGTCAAAGAATACTTTATTCATTTTATGGATTTTTCATAAACGATATCTAAAATGTACAATATTATATAAAATGGCGTACAGAATCTTGTATTTATGTAAGTGAATTCTTCGTTCATTTTATGGGGGTTTTCATAGACGAGTAAACTAGATTTAGGTAAATAATGTTCATTTAGATCTGATTTCCCACTCTAATATGTTGTTGTTGTCATATCCCCCTAAAAGTACAAGGAAAGGAAATATCGTGGTACGTTCGAATAATATAGGTAAAAAAAACTGTAAAAATAAAATAACATACACTTGAAAATCCAAATTTATTTTCTATTTTTACTAAACTCATGTTTGTGAAAATTGCAACACCATGAAGGAATCGTCATAATTGAATGAAATTTAATACACAGTTGAGTGGTAGTGGTACAAATAAATGAATAAATGTTCAAAGCAAACAAACAATAACAAGAGATCGGAATCAGTATTTTGTGTAGCCACCACGCGCCGCAATAAGTGCTACACGACGTGGCATGGAGTCAAACAAATTTTGAATGTCTGCCTGAGGAAGAGTATTCCATATTGTTTGTATGCGGACTCAAAAGTTCGTCTGCAGAAGCAACAGGACGAGGATCACGAGCGAGACGCTTGACCAACGAAATCCCACACATGTTCAATGGGCGACATATCCGGGGAATACACAGGCCAAGAAGAAGCTGTACCTGCCGCTTTGCAAAGATAGGATTCAACAGTCCCAATTCGATATGAGGGCGGGATTTCTCCTGTTGAAATACAACGCCTGGCAAGCTTTGAAAAGAAAGGGAACAGCTGGGGGCAGTAGAACTTCACTGATGTACCGGGTTGCTGTTCAGATTGCCCACAATTCTAAATTGGGATCGTCCATGGTGGCACCCCAGACCATAACTCCGGTGTTCGTCCACTGTGGCGTCCGATAATGCCATCTTCGGAAGGTGGCTCGTAAACGGCATGGCGTTCTCACGAATGCGATCATCATGGTAAAACAATTTAAGCAAGGATTTTTCAGAAAACACGACATGCTGCCAATCAGCACGTCAGTCTCTATTCTGAGCGGCCCAACATAGCCGCAGGCGGCGATGGTTTAGCGTGAGAGGGATCCTGTATAAAGGAGTCCTGCGCGCAGTCCACGCTGCAGCAGACGTCTACGAATTGATGAAGCACACAATGAAACACCTGTAGCTTTAACCACTGTGCTGCCAATTGTCTAGAGGGAAGCTGTACGGTCAGTCAGCGCCATGCGGACCAGGTGTTTATCATCGCGAGCTGACGTCGCATTTGAATTTCCACTCCCGGATTTCGAGTTGTCCGACAGTCCATCCACT
This sequence comes from Caerostris extrusa, assembly GCA_021605095.1. NCBI lineage: Eukaryota > Metazoa > Arthropoda > Arachnida > Araneae > Araneidae > Caerostris > Caerostris extrusa. The sequence continues at coordinate 8,141 of BPLR01014467.1, forward strand.
GCTTCCAAACACGCATCACTGTGCTGCGTTACGCTGCACATGAGCGGCTACTGCACGATTTAATCCAGCTTCACGAAGGCCGATGATTCTCCCTCGTTCAAACTCTGTAAAAGTTATTCAAATTTGCTTTCGTCGAAGAGGCATAAGTAACGATTGATTGATTAACCATACACGCCGGTACAGCCGTCTATTTATTCGGATCCTTCCGCCGTTCAGAGGGCACTGCTCAGCATACGCATGCACTACGGATTTGAAATTCTAATCATTTGCATATCATGCGCTAATTTGCATTTCCTGAAAATTTCAGCTCACTCGCGCAAGTCCTAAAATGGTGTTGCAATTTTCCCAAACATGAGTTTATATAGTTCTTGTTTCTGTATTATGCATTATGCATATTATTAAAAAAATAAGAACTTTATTTAAACATATTACTTAAAAAAAAGAATAAAGAGAAAATGGCTTACATCGTAATAGAAAAGAAATCACTGGTATGCATATTTTGCCGTGAGCAAATCATGTTAAAATAATAACCCACATAACTACTACAAAATACATTCTTTTAGTGACATAACTAAAAGGCTATTTATTTCATAAAAATTTTATTTTTACGGAAGAAAAAAAGTCTTATCCTTGATCTTATCTTCCAACTTCGCGACAAGGCTTTTTTATATACCGCTTCCAATTACGTGCCTAAGATCATGAAAAATGAAACCTCAGACAGATCAATAGATGCCAGTTCGATATCAAAAGGCACAAACCAAAAGAACATTTCTCACTTCTTTAACATTATCAAGGAATGATGGAGCAAAAAAAAAAAAAAAAAGATAACTTAAAATGGCCTAAATGTAGCTAAGTTCTTTTTCAAGTTCTAAATCGCAAAAAATAAGGTGCAAACAGAGAGTATAAAAGTTGTTGTATTTTACAGATTCCACCCTTATCACTTTCCTCGTAAACTCAAATGGTTCTCTAAAATGGGGCCCCATCAAGCAAAAGAAGCATTTCAAAGAGCAAAGTTTTTGAGTGCCGCGGTTTTCTATTCTTAAAAAGTGGCAAGCCAGCATCTGCATGTAGTTTCTCTCTAGATTACATGCTGGTAATTTTATGGAGGGTTATATTAAGTCCAGGCATTCATCGTCCCAGGAAAGTTGTTAAATGGTGTAGTTTAAGCACTTCGTTTGATGCATTTCTGACAAATTCTGTTTTCAAAGTCGTATTTTGTTTTAGTTGCATGTAAAAACGTTTTAAGGACCTGGTACGTGATTTTATCAGATATTTTAAGACAAGATGTAAAATGTACAATATTATATGAAACGATGTATGAATCTCGTATTTAATATAAAAGAACCTTTTTACCCCACCATTCTCTTTATTCATTGTATGTGATTTTCCATAAACGAAATGTTATATGTGTGATTAAGCACATTGTTTATATAAACTGTTGTATAGAATCTTTTATTTAAGTCAAAGAATACTTTATTCCTTTCATGGGATTTTTCATAAACGAAAATTTACATTTAGGTAATTTTCATAACTCATTTGATTTAATTTCCCATTTGATATTATTTGCACCAATATGTTGTTGTTGTCTCTCAAGAGTATAAGAAAATCAAATATCATTGGCACTATCGAATAATATTCGTAAAAACGCACTTAGCCCTGTAAAAATAAAATAACGTCCAGATGTAATATCCAAACTTATATTTTATATTTGCTGTATAGGTCAGAGAATTTTTTCATTTTTATACATTTGTCTATTATGCTAGATTTAGGTAAAAAATTTCGATTTGAGCTTTATTTAAACATATTCCTTGAAGAGTACAAAAATCAAATAGGTAAAAATATTGGTGAATAATCTGTAAAAATAAAAAAGGAAATCAAACTTGTTTTTATTTTTACTATACATATTTTTACTACGAGCAAATCATGTCATATCATTATTTCATTTAAATAATAACAAAAATAAAATATTTCAAATAATAGCCCAAATAATTACTACAAAAGGCATTCTTTTATGTGACATAACTAAAAGACTATTTATTTTCATAAAATGTCCTTTACCAGAGAAAAACCCTACTAGTCTTATCCTTGATTTTATCTTCCAACATCGTGACAGGGCTTTTATATACTGTTTACAATTACGTTCTTAATAACATGAAAAAATGAACCCCAGACAGATCAATAGAAGCCAGTTCGATGTCAAAAAGATAAAAAAAAAAAAGATCATTTCTCACTTCTTTCATATTACCAAGAAACGATGGAAGAAAAAAAACAAGAGACCTAAAAATGGCCGCTATCACATCTAAATGTAGCTAAGTTCTTTTTCAAACTCTAAATCACAAAAAAAAAAAAAAAAAAGAAGGTGAAAACAGAGAGTCTAAAAGTTGTTATATATTTTATAGATGCCACCTTTACCTTTCTCCTCGTAAACTCAAATGGTTCTCTACAATGGAGCCCCATCAAGCAAAAGAAGCATTTCAAAGAGCAAAGTTTTTAAGCGCCGCGGTTTTCTATTCTTGAAGAGTGGCAAGCCAGCATCTGCATGTAGTTTCTCTCCAGATTACATGCTCCTAATTTTATGGGATGGCTATATTAAGTCTGGGCATTCATCGTCCCAGGAATGCTGTTAAATGGTATAGTTTAAGCACTTCGTTTGATGCATTTCTGACAAATTTTGTTTTTTTTTTTTCCAAGAGGTATTTTGTTTTAGTTGATGAAACGTTTTGAGACCTGGCATGAGATTTTGAAATTTGAATTTTATCAGATATTTTAAGGCAAGATATAAACTGCACAATATTATATAAAACGATGTACAGAGTTGTATATTCGTATCAAAGAATATTTTAGTCATAACGAGATTTTTCATAAACGAGATGTAAAATGTAAAATATTATATAAAATGTTGTATTGAATCTTGTATTTAAGTCAGAGAATACTTAATTAAATTTATGGGAATCTCATAAACGAGTTTAGATAAATAATGATCATTTTTATTTGCCAACTTAATATGTTGTTGTTGTAATATATCCTAAAGAGGGCAAGAAAATCAAATACCGTGGTACTTTCGAATACTATTGGTAACAAAATCGGTAAAAATAAAATAACATCCACTTGAAAATCCAGAATTGTTTTTTATTTTTACTATATACTTTTGTTTTTGCGTTATGCATATTGTCAAAGAAAATGGAAAGCTTTATTTAAACTTTAAAAATAGAAAAAAAAAAAAGGAAAATAGCTTACATCGTAATAGAAAGTAAATCACTGGTATACATATTTCCCTATGAGCAAATCATGTTCAAATAATAACCCAAATAAATACTACAAAATGCATTCTTTTTATGAGACATAAAAAAAAAACCAGAGAAAAAACCCTCTAGAAAAATCCTTGATTTTATCTTCCAACATCGTGACAGGGCTTTTATATACTGTTTCCAATTACGTGCTTAAGACGATGAAAAATTGAACCCGTCCAGACATATCAATAGATGCCAGTTCAATATCAAAAAGCCAAAAAAAAAAAAGATCATTACTCAATTCTTTAATATTATCAAGGAACGATGGAATGAGAAAAAAAAAAATAATAATGGCCGCTATCGCATCTAAATGTAGCAAGTTCTTTTTTACAAATGCTAAATCGCTAGAAAAAAGGTGCAAAAGAGAGTCTAAAAGTTGTTATATTTTATAGATGCCAGCTTTACCATTCTCCTCGTAAACTCAAATGGTTCTCTAAAATGGGGCCCCATCAAGCAAAAGAAGCATTTCAAAGAGCAAAGTTTTTAAGTGCCGTTGTTTTCTATTCTTGAAAAGTGGCAAGCCCAGCATCTGCATGTAGTTCTCTCCAGATTACATGCTGGTAATTTTATGGGATGGCTATATTAAGTCCAGGCATTCATCGTCCTCCCAGGAATGTTGTTAAATGGTGTGGTTTAGGCACTTCGTTTGATGCATTCCTGACAAATTTGTTTTTTCCAAGAGGTTATTTTTTGTTTTAGTTGATAAAACGTTTTAAGGACCTGGCAGTTCATATGACTTTGAAATTTGAATTTTATCGGATATTTAAAGACGAGATGTAAAATGTTCAATATTATATAAAAAAATGTGTAAGAACCTTGTATTTATGTCAAAGAATTTTTTTCATTTAATGGGATTTTTCATAAACGAGATGTAAAATGTAGAATATTATATAAAATGATGTATATAATCTTGTTTTTATGTCAGTGACGTCTTTAATCATTTTATAGGATTTTTCCTAAACGAGATAACTAATTTAGGTAAATAATGTTCATTTTGATGTGATTTCCGACTTAATATGTAGTTGTTGTTGTCGTATTGAACGTCGAATTCAAATATTGTGGTATTTTTGAATAATATTGATAAAAATAAACTGTAAAAATAAATTAACGTCCATTTGAAAATCCAAACTTGATTTTTATTCTTGCTATATAGTTTGTTTTTGCATTATGCATTATGCATATTATTAAAAAAATGTAGAAAGCTTTATTGAAACATATTTCTTAAAAAAGAATAAAAGGGAAAATAGCTTTCATCGTAATAGGAAGGAAATCACTGGTATGCATATTTTACTACGAGCAAATTATGTTCAAATAATAATAAAAATAAAATACGTTAAAATAATAACCCAAACTAACTACTCTAAAATGCATTCTTTTATGTGACATAACTAAAAGGCTATTTATTTCATAAAAATTTCCTTTTACCAAAGAAAACCCTCTAGTCTTATCCTTGATTTTATCTTCCAACATCGTGACAGGGCTTTTATATACTGTTTCCAATTACGTGCTTAAGACGATGAAAAATGAAACCCCCAGACAGATCAATAGATGCCAGTTCGATATCAAAAAAAAAAACAAAAAAGAGCATTTCTCACTTTTTTAATATTATAAAGGAACGATGAAGAAAAAAACGGAAACTAAAAATGTCCGGTATCGTATCTAAATGCAGCTAAGTTCTTTCTCAAACTCTAAATCGCAAAAAAAAGGTGCAAACAGAGGGTATAAAAGTTGTTATATTTTATAGATGCCACCCTTACCATTTTCCTCGTAAACTCAAATGGTTCTCTAAAATGGGGCACCATCAAGCAAAAGAAGCATTTAAAGGGCAAAGTTTTTAAGTGCCGCGGTTTTCTATTCTTGAAAAGTGGCAAGCCAGCATCTGCATGTAGTTCTTTCTCAGATTACATGCTGGTAATTTTATGGGATGGCTATATTAAGTCTGGGCATTCATCGTCCCAGGAATGTTGTTAAATGGTGTAGTTTAGCACTTCGTTTGATGCATTTCTGACAAATTTTGTTTTTTCCAAAGAGGTATTTTTTTTAGTTAATAAAAGGTTTTTGGCATGTCCTGGGACTTTGAAATTTGAATTTTATCAGATATTTTAAGACAAGATGTAAACTTCAATATTCTATAAAAACGATGTATATAATCTTATTTAGGTCAGATAATTATTTTATTCATTTTATGGAATTTTCATAAACGAGATCTAAAATGTGCAATATTATATAAAAAGATGTATATAATCTTGTATTTATGGCATGGAATAATTTATTCACTTTATGGGATTTTCATAAAAGCGATATCTAAAATGTGCGATTTTACATAAAAGATGTTATAATGTTGTATTTATGAAGGGTACAAGAATAATTTATTCACTTTTATACTTTCGAATAATAAGCGATATCTAAAATGTGCAATATTATATCAAAAATCAAAAATGTTTTATAATCTTGTATTTATGGCATAGAATAATTTATTCACTTTATGGGAAATCTTTTTTAAAAGCGATATAAAAAAAAAAAATGTGCAATATATATAAAAAGATGTATATAATCTTGTATTTATGGCATAGAATAATTTATTCACTTTACCCAAATAACTATTTCAAAAGCGATATCTAAAATGTGCAATATTATATAAAAAGATGTATATAATCTTGTATTTATGGCATAGAATAATTTATTCACTTGATTTTATTTTCATAACAGGATATCTGAAATGTGCAATATTATATAAAAGATGTATATAATCTTGTATTTATGGCATAGAATAATTTATTCACTTTATGGAAGTTTTTCATAATATATCTAAAATGTGCAATATTATATAAAAAAAGAGAAGTATATAATCTTTATTTATGGCATCTATAATTTATTCACTTTATGGGTTTTTTCATAAGCTAAATCTAAAATGTGCAATATTATATAAAAAAGATGTATATAATCTTGTATTTATTATAGAATAATTTATTCATTTTATCGGATCTTTAGGCGAGAAAACTAGATTTAGGTAAATAATGTTCACTTTGATCTGATTTTCCGCTTAATATGTTGTCGTCGTATTCCTGAAGAGTACATGAAAATCAAATATCGTGGTACTTTCGAATAATAATGGTAAAAAAAAAACTGTAAAAATAAAATAACGTTCATTTGAAAATCCAAATTTGTTTTTATTTTTACTATATAGTTTTGTTTTTGCATTATACATTATGCATATTATCAAAAAATGGATAGCTTTATTTAAAATATTACATTTTAAAAGAATAATAAAAGTGAGAATGCCTTACATCGTAATAGAAAGGATATCACTGATATGCACATTTTACTAAAACGATGCCAAATCATGTTCAAATATTAACGAAAAAATAATATACGTTCAAATAATAAACCAAATAACTACTAAAAAAATGCATTATTTTATGAGACATAACTAAAAGGCTATTTATTTCAAAAAATTTCCTATTTACTGTAAAAACCCCTAGTCGAATCCTTGATTTCATCTTCCAACATCATGACAGGGCTTTTATATACTGTTTCCAATTACGAGCTTAAGACGATGAAAAAAATGAAACCCCCAGACAGATCAATAGATGCCATTTTTGATATCAAAAAGACAAAAAAAAGAGCATTTCTCACTTCTTTAATATTATCAAGGAACGGCGGAGAAGAAAAAAAAAAGGAAACTAAAAATGGCCGCTATCGCATCCTAATGTAACTAAGTTCTTTTTCAAACTCTAAATCGCAAAAAAGAAAGGTTCAAACAGAGAGTATAAAAGTTGTTATATTTTATAGATGCCACCCTTACCACTCTCCTCGTAAACTCAAATGGTTCTCTAAAATGGGGCACCATCAAGTAAAAAGGAAGCATTTCAAAGGGCAAAGTTTTTAAGTGCCGCGGTTTTCTATTCTTGAAAAGTGGCAAGCCAGAATCTGCATGTAGTTCTCTCCAGATGACATGCTGGTAATTTTATGGGATGGCTATATTAAGTCCAGGCATTCATCGTCCCAGGAATGCTGTTAAAATGGTGTAGTTTAGGCACTTCGTTTGATGCATTTCTGACCAATTTTGTTTTTCAAAGAGGTATTTTGTTTTAGTTCATAAAGTATTTTAAGGACCTGGCAAGTGAATTTTGAAATTTAAATTTTATCAGAAATTTTAAAAACGAGATGTAAAGTGTGAAATATTACATAAAACGATGTGCAGAATCTTGTATTTATATCATACAATATTTTATTCATTTTATCGAAATTTTCATAAAAAACGTGGTGTAAGATGTACAGTATTATATAAAACAATGTAAAGAATCTTGTATTGATTTCAGAGAATACTTTATTCATTTTATGTCACGTTTCATAAACGAGTGTAAAATGTACAATATTATATAAAATAATGTAAATAATCTTCCATTTATATCAGAGAATACTTTATAGATTTTATGGCATTTTCATAAGCGAGATATAAACTATACAGTATTATATAAAATGATGTATAGAATTTTTTTTTTTGTATCATTTATTCATTTTCTGGGATTTTTCATAAAGGAGAAAAACTAGATTTCTGTAAATAATGGTAATTTTTATTTGATTTCCCATTTAGTAAGTTGTTGTTTTCGTATCCCCTGAAGAGTACAAAAATATCAAGTATCTTGATGCTCCCAAATAATATTGTCTATGTTTATGGCCAGCTCAGTACCTGTTCCGAGGAATGGCCCAGACAATGAATGACAACTGAGACAGATAGACATTTGAAAACATTCTTTAAGCAGCTTAAATCTACGCTATTTAACTGAAAGGATAAATTCTGCCAAGCGGGTCGTAATTCATGCTAAAATGAAGTCTAGACGCTGATTATTCAGATGTCTGCGATTCTAAAGTGAAGAACTCATAAAGGAATTTACTAGCTAGAAACTTTGACTAATAATAACTTTTAAAAGCTCGGTAAATAACTTGAGTAAAAACAATTCATTTTCTTTTAAATTTTGATAGTAAAACTAAATAAGATGCATTATTTTTAGCATTCTTAAAAGCATGGTGGTATTAAAAGGGAGAGCAAACAATTAAAATTATAGAACAATTAGCAATTTTGTTCGACCAAACGAATTATTCGAAGAGATTGAAAACGTATATACAAATAAATTCTTAGTATATTTTTGTTGTCGTATCCCCTGAAGAGTACAAGAAAATCAAATACCGTGGTGCTCCCGAATAATATTGACTATGTTGCTTGCAGCTCGAGTATAAATCCTCTTCCGAGGATGGTCCAGAATGCATGGCGGATGCAACAGCTGGCCAATCAGTGCAGTTACCAAGTTTGGCTATTTTCGCCACAACGCTATCAACAGAAATTTTCAAGTTTTTCAACCTTAATCTTGTGAGGGTAGTAGCTGTTTTTCTATCGACATTGAATTCTGTAATTTAGTATTTAGTTTTAATCTTAGTAGGAATTATAAGTTTATATTTTTCTAAGGAATTTGCATTTGCAAGAGAAGTAGTAATGGCAGTCTGATCCAGACTTCTGGCATTCTTCGCCAAAGAATCTGCAATTTCGTTAAATTCCAAATCCATATGAGAAGGAATCCATTACAGGTTACGCATTCTGTGCAAGCAGGTGGATTTTTTTCTAAAAAGAGATATAATGTTCATACTTTTTTTTTTATTCTAATTTAGCTGGAAAACACTTATACAGCTTTGTCTTGGATGCCTTAAGGCAAGCGCTGCAAAGATGTTAGTCACTTTGCATTACCCAGGGGGCGCGTGTAACTTGAAGATAAGCCACGGACGCGGAGTAACAATGCCTCCGCACTGCTCTACGATCCAATTAGGACCGGAACTTACGATTTAAAGTGGATTCCGAACTACTACAAACATCCATGGCACCGCCGGGACTCGAACGAAACCTGTGGTACCGAGCGCCAGAGCGCTAGCCACTCGACCCTTCAGGCTCATAATGTTCATACTTGAAAAACCTTTATTAAGAGTTGTAAAGCAGACCTTGAGTCAGTGAAGATAGTAATTCCATTCATTTGTTGTGATGTACTTTCAAAAACAAGGTAACAATCCTAAACCTACCCTAACCAAGACAGTAAACGATCCTAAAAAACATAGAACTCTTTTATATATGTTCTTAATTTGGTTCATAACAGAATATTATGCATAAAACGATGTGTTTAGAACCACAGAATAAAACTAAGAGAAATCCATTGAAATAAATATGCTTGAAAGTTTCTAAATTCCATCCAAGTCAACGATTCAAGGGCAAAAAGGATTCCACTTTTGAAGAAAAAAATCAAAAATATTTGCCTGGAGTTTTCCTGGCAAATATTGGTATTCCTGGTAATATTGGCTATGTTGATTGCCAGTTCGGAGTATAAATCGTCTTGCGAGGGATGGCCTAGACAATGCATGGCGGTTGCAACAGCCGGGCAATCAAAAACATGATGTGAAGTAAGCACGACATCAGGGCAGTTGTCACATTTTTTATATTTTTTAGTAGCCATCAGCAGAAATTTTCAAATTTCTGTGGTGTTTTATCCTTAATCTTGTGAGAGAAGTAGCTGTTTTTCTGTCAACATTTAGTTCTGAAATTTGGAATTCAGGCGTTTCTGGGTGGCTGATTGGGGAATACCTCAATCGGTTTTTCTATTGGGTGGTAGGAGAGAAATAAAAATACCTCCTCCTGACCAACAGGTAGAAGTCCAACCTCTCGAGGCAATAACAACATTTCTCCTCCTACTTAATATATAACATGTAATAAAATAAGTTCTTAATATGAAATAAAAATATGCGGCAAAATTTTTAAAATTTAAAACTCTAATTTGAATACTTCTTGTCCTCTTATACTAGGTAGCCTTAAAGAAAGTATTGGTGCTTAGAGCTCTATTATAAAGAATTTACTAGGGCAAGCGCAATACCATTTCATATGCATACTATTTAAATCATGACGGACCAATTTAAAAAGAAAAATTGATTTACATTTTTGACACCAGATGCAAAAATAGTACTTCAGGTTGATTTTTGGCCATAAAATAGCCATAAAAAAAAAAAATTATGTGATAATATATATAAAATGATGCATAGTTATTTATATGTCAGAATACATTATTCGTTTTAAGGTATTTTTCATAAACGAGAAAACTAGGTTTCTGTTAAATTGCGTTCATTTTGATTTGATTTTACACTTAATATATAACAAGTAATAAAAATAAATGAAAAATGAATAAAAAATGAAATAAAATTAAATAAATATGAAATAAAAAGTGCCAATTTTGAAAATTTAAAATTCTAACTTGTACACATTCTTTTCCTCTTAAGGAAACCATTAAGAAACTAATGGTGTTTAGAGCTCTGTTATACAGAATGTACTGGGACAAACGCAACACCATTTCATATGCATACTATTTAAATCATGAGGACCAATTTATGAAGAAATGAATAATTTACACTTTTGACACCAGATGCAAAAGTGTCGCTCCAGGTCGATTTTGGTAATAAATAGTCACAAAAGGAAATGTTACATGACTGACTGAATTTTTAGCAGAGAAATGTTTTTTACAGCTGGATGCTGTTTTTGAACATTTACAATTTGTCTTTTGCTAAGGAAAAAAAAAGTTGTATAAAGGCAGATTCTATTTTATTTTTTTCGTCAGTTACAATTCTTGCTTTTAGCACTAAGCCATAATGACTTATGTCAGTCATGATTGCGTGTGAAAGTTTCAGTGTGTTGATGCTAAGTGTTCATGCATTTCGTGTTAAAACTTATTTCCATAAAAATGAAAGTGTTATTCTAACATACTGGGAATATCGAAGATTTTTCAGCCTTTAGAACAGGTTTAACGGTTTGGTTGTGGGGTCATTTAAAACGACTTGTGTACTCAGAACTGTGGTTAATTTAACGAATTTGAAGGACCGTAAAACATTACAGGTCTGAATAGAGATGATGGTCTGATGGTCTCAGGTAGTCATTTAAACCGACTTGTGTACTCAGAACTGTGGTTAATTTAACGAATTTGAAGGACCGTAAAACATTACAGGTCTGAATACAGATGATGGTCTGATGGTCTCAGGTAGTCATTTAAAACGACTTGTGTACTCCAGAACTGTGGTTAATTTAACGAATTTGAAGGACCGTAGAACATTACAGATCTGAATACAGATGATGGTCTGATGGTCTCAGGTAGTCATTTAAACCGACTTGTGTACTCCAGAACTGTGGTTAATTTAACGAATTTGAAGGACCGTAGAACATTACAGGTCTGAATACAGATGACGGTCTGATGGTCTCCAGGTAGTCATTTAAACCGACTTGTGTACTCAGAACTGTGGTTAATTTAACGAATTTGAAGGACCGTAGAACATTACAGGTCTGAATACAGATGACGGTCTGATGGTCTCAGGTAGTCATTTAAACCGACTTGTGTACTCAGAGCTGTGGTTAATTTAACGAATTTGAAGGACCGTAGAACATTACAGGTCTGAATACAGATGACGGTCCGATGGTCTCCAGGTAGTCATTTAAACCGACTTGTGTACTCCAGAACTGTGGTTAATTTAACGAATTTGAAGGACCGTAGAACATTACAGGTCTGAATACAGATGACGGTCTGATGGTCTCCAGGTAGTCATTTAAACCGACTTGTGTACTCCAGAACTGTGGTTAATTTAACGAATTTGAAGGACCGTAGAACATTACAGGTCTGAATACAGATGACGGTCTGATGGTCTCAGGTAGTCATTTAAACCGACTTGTGTACTCCAGAACTGTGGTTAATTTAACGAATTTGAAGGACCGTAGAACATTACAGGTCTGAATACAGATGACGGTCTGATGGTCTCCAGGTAGTCATTTAAACCGACTTGTGTACTCAGAACTGTGGTTAATTTAACGAATTTGAAGGACCGTAGAACATTACAGGTCTGAATACAGATGACGGTCTGATGGTCTCAGGTAGTCATTTAAACCGACTTGTGTACTCAGAACTGTGGTTAATTTAACGAATTTGAAGGACCGTAGAACATTACAGGTCTGAATACAGATGACGGTCTGATGGTCTCAGGTAGTCATTTAAATCGACTTGTGTACTCAGAACTGTGGTTAATTTAACGAATTTGAAGGACCGTAGAACATTACAGGTCTGAATGCAGATGATGGTCTGATGGTCTCCAGGTAGTCATTTAAAATAACTTATGTACTCAGAACCTCTGCAAGTATCACTGGCAATGGCGGGACTCGAACCCGAAACTTGTGTCATCGAGCGTCAGAGCGCTAGTCACTCGGACATCAGACCCTGTGATGTTTATAATGTTTTTAAATTTCTAAATTTTTATTATGTTACGTATGCAGCAATTACACTGAAATAATCAGTATTTAATAAAAGACCATTATCATTTTGAATTTGAAAAAAAAAAAATCAATAGAAATATATATATATATATATATACTCAAATTTATTTATAAAATAATTTTATAAATTAATTTACAAAATTTAAATTAAAATATATAAACTATATCTTTAGTTAATTTAACAATAATGTAATTTTTAATTAATTAAGATTTTAATTTAAAGTGAATTAATAAATTTTCTAAAATTGATTGTATTAATTCATTTTTAAGATTGTATTAAATGAAGCTTTAATTGGTTTTAGTAAAGTAATCATAATAATAATTTTTGGGCTTAATAATTAATAATAATTGATATAATAATAATTAATATAATAATAATTGAGCTTAGAGAATTTGAAATTATTGAAAACTCGTTTCGATGTGTGGCTTGTTATACCTATATTTCTCCATTCTTTCAATTAATCAATTTTTAAAATCCCTATTTATGCTTTCCAAATAGAACTTTTGGGATACCAATGCATGCTATTCAGAAACACAAGCCAGTGAGTTACAATTGAAATGATGGCACAAAGGTAGATGAGGACCATTTATCTCAATCAATACACAGAGATTGGCTCCGGGCCTCTTATCTTAATTGTCCAAACACTTCTTCTGCGCACAAATTCCGAAACTTTAATCGCTGTAATGGAGAATAATTTTAGATATTTAATTACTTTTCCATTAGCGAGGGCATCCGTTTTCAATCTGGACTGCAAATGCAGAAAAATTAGAATTCCCTAATTTGGGGGAAAATGACTTGGCCTTATTTGCAAAACTCTGCTTTCTCTTCCTGAAAAGGTTCCAAGTCGTTGCAGATTTGGAGCACAGAACATTTGCCTTTTAACGAAGAAACATTTTTTCAGTATTCATGCCCATTTTTTTTATTGAAACTATTTTTTTTTTATTTTATAGTGGTTTTTTATTAATGTACGATTTTTGTTTTTATACGAAAAAAAAATCTTGATAAAAAAAACAATTTTCTTATTGGTGAGTTTTTTACAAGTTTTCAATAAATTGATTTCGTTATGCATGTCCATTTTTCAATTCCTTCTATTAGCTAATCATATACGTATGTTAAAATTCTCAATTATTAATAAAATACTTTTTTTATTCCTCCACTCCAAGTTCAAATACATTTTTGAGCTTGTAGTGGATGACGATGTCAATACAGTTTTTCAAATGTTAATTCAGTTATTAAATTTAATTCATTAATTTTTTTTTTTAGATTTTTAAGTTGCATATATTTACCAATAGCATGCGCCAGATAAATTTTAAAAAATGAATTTTATAAAGGACTTTCTGCAATAGAGTGAAAAAAAAAAAAAGTAGGAATTGATTTTAAAAAGGTTTTTGTACTACTTGTTTTTTAATTGGAACCTTTTTGTTGTTTTTAATGCCCTTTTAATGTAATCTGTTAATTAATTATTGGTATCCATAATCACTAATTAAACAGATTATCATATACGGAAAACGAAATTTTGATAAAAACAATTAACTTCTATATGGTGGTTTTCATACAAGTTTTCAATAAATTGCTTTCTTTATACATGTCCAGTTTTTAATTGAAACATTTCTTGTTTCATCATGGTTCTTTTAATGTAAGGCTTGTCGTTGCCATTTTTAAATCATTAATTTAACAGAATATCATATACGAAAAAAAAAATTTAATAAAAACAATTAAATTCTATATGGAGGGTTTTTAAAATTTTCAATAAATGGATTTCTTTATACATGTCCATTTTTTTGTTATTTTATCATGGTTCTTTTAATGTAAGGTTTGTTGTTCGCATTTTCAATTAATTTAAATTTTAATTTTCAAAATTTAATAAATTTTCTAAAAACTAATTCTATTAATTCCTTTTAAGTATTGTATTAAATGAAGCTTTAATTGTTTTTAGTGAATTAATTATAATAATATAATTTTCTTAGAGAATTGAAATTATGAAAACTCATTTCAATTGCTGGCTTATAGTGCCTATAATTTCTCATTATCTCAAAAAATATCAATTTTAAAATCCTATTTATGTTTTTCAAATAGAACTTTTCGAATACCAATGCACGTTATTCAGAAACACAAGACAATGATTTACAATTGAAATAATGGCGCAAAGGTAGATGAGGACCATTTATCTCAATCAATACACAGAGATTGGCTCCGGGCCTCTTATCTTAATTGTCCAAACACTTCTTCTGCGCACAAATTCCCAAACTTTAATCGCTCTAATGGAGAATAATTTTAGATATTTAATTACTTTTCCATTAGCAGGGCATCCGTTTTCAATCGCGACTGCAAATGCAGAAAAATTAGAATTCCTAATTTGGAGAAAATGACTTGGCCTTGTTTTCAGAACTCGCTTCTCCCTGAAATGGTTCCAAGTCGTTGCAGATTTGGAGCACAGAACGTTTGCCTTTTAACGAAGAAATGTTTTTTTTTCTGTATACTTATCCATTTTTTTTAATTGAAACTTTTTTTTTGTAGATTTATCGTGGCTCTTTTAGTGTAAGATTTATTGTTGGCATTTTTCGTCCTTAATTATAGTATACGAAAAAAAAATCTTTATAAAAATAATTTACTTCTATTTGTGGGCTTTCAATAA
Organism: Caerostris extrusa; assembly: GCA_021605095.1. Classification (NCBI taxonomy): domain Eukaryota; kingdom Metazoa; phylum Arthropoda; class Arachnida; order Araneae; family Araneidae; genus Caerostris; species Caerostris extrusa. The sequence continues at coordinate 23,407 of BPLR01014467.1, forward strand.
ATTGATTTCATAATGCATAAATTTAGATATGTATGCAAATTTTCAAAATGTTTGAAAATATATTTCACTTTGATTTATATGAAAATATATTTTATTTAGATTTATAAGAAAATATATTTCCCTTTGATTTATTAAATATGATTGGTTTGTCGCTCTACGGTCATTTTATGTACACTTTAGGCTAATTAGACCGTGTCCTACAGTTTAATGTGGATTCCGAACCACTCACAAACAACCCTGCCACCTTCAGGATTTGAACCTGAAGCCTGAGTTACCAAAGGCCAGAGAGCCAGCCAATTGGCCTTCAGGCCACAAAGACTCATTGGAATCTGTGACTCCGTATGTAAATGGGATAGTCTATTTGCCTAATGGATTTGGCTTGTCGCTCTGCGGTCATTTTGTGCACACTCCGGACTAATTAACGGAACCTACAATTTAATCTGTATTCCGAACTGCTTACAAGCATCCATCCCACCACCTGGATTCCAGCCTGAAGACTGGGACACCAAAGGCCAGAGAGCTAGTCAATTGGCCCTCAGGCAATCAGAGGGAATACACTCGTATATGTAGCAGGAAGTCTTATGTATAATGATAAAGTGAAATATTGAATGGTCAAATAAGATTCGAATAAGATTGAATGGTCAAATAAGATTTTCCCCTTACGAATGGAACACTTACATGTTATTTCTAGGGAAAACTTTACAATCGATGCTCTTTATGAATTTTATCAAAGAATTTTGAGTAAAATATTTCTATTTAAAATTTAAACAAATTATGTATCTTTTTTATAAAAAATGTGCGAGGTTTAAAAAGAATTCTTAGTGAAACTTTAAAGTTGAAGGGGAAAAAAAAAATCTTTGGTACTTTTTTCATGTCAATTTATCTAGATAAACAATATTTTGGGAGTATGTTTAGCGCATATTCATTGAATAAAAAATGTCCTGCTGAAGTATTTTTTTTTTTTTTTTTTTTTTTTTTTTTTTGTGGAATACTTTTTTTATTGATTTTGTAAGTTTAAGAAATTAATTTTCTACAAAGTTGATTTCTTGCAAAAAATAAAAGAAGTTGTTCTTTCGAAACTGAACTGTTGTTTTCAATAGGCGTAATTTATAAATATGTATTTCAATAAGAGATTTAGCAGTACTAGAAAATCTAGCCTCAGCGAAAATATTTTTTTAATTCTTCACTCATAAATTCTGGTTTTGTTTATCCCTATTATAGGAGAAGCTCATTAGGGTTTTGTCTCACTTTTGTCATGCCTTCTTCTTCATTGCCGCTACAGCCCCATGGTGGGCCAAGGCCGTCTGCCTACAGGCAGAATTCGTGACAGGAGATGTTTACTTTTTACGGGGTAGGGTTGTCAGCCCTATGCCCAACAGTCATATTATACTGGAACCTACGGTTTAAAGTGAATTTCGAACCACTATGAACATCCATGCTACCTTTGGGACTCGAACTTGAAAACTGTGGCACCGAGCGCCAGAGTTCTAGTCACTCAGCCACCAGACCCCTTTTGTATTTTATATAGCATAAAAACATGCTTTCACCATCCTTTGCATATTGGAATATGCATTACTGGTTAAATCCATTCTCATAGAAATATTTCTTAATTTTATTTTAAACTGCTTGCATTTATGCTTGCTTTCTTGCAATCTGAACAACATGCCGCTTACAGGAAACCAACAAGACCCGATTACAAAGAATTATTACCTGAATGGACAAATTAGCACAGAAACCATGGGCTATGCTGAAGACCATGATCTGCACAAGCTGTCCAGGTCTTGATACATAAATATGGAGAAACATGTTGCCATGCGATCCATCTCGACTAGGACGACCTTCCGTCCCTATCGAGACTGTTGCAGAAGACCATGAGACGATAAGCGAAGTTCGGCCCAAGCGTTCTGAAGTTGCAAACGTCTATGGTCCATAAGATTATGCACTATCTTCTACGCTTGTTTCCGTATACCGTATCGGTTCGAGTACATCTAAACTTTGCAATCGGGTGAAAACCAACTACGGCTACATTTCGCAAATGAATTTATCATCTGGTAGGACGATTATACAGCTGGCCTTTACGCATTCTGCAGACGGGCGAGATCCATTTCTCGCAGTGTGGTAAAAGTTAATTCGAAGAACTGTGTACACTAGGCAGAGGATAATCCCCATGATATAGTTAGTTGCACTTCCGTTACACGAAGAAAAGTGATTGTGTGGTGCTTTATAACAAATACCTTCCTCGTCGACGCCTACTTTACTGAAAAAAAAAATGTGCTTGGATGCCAGATGTGATATCTGTGGATGCAAGATGTGATTTGTGGATGCAAGATGTGACATCTGTGGATGCAAGATGTGATATCTGTGGACGCAAAATGTGGTATTTGTGGATGCAAGATGGAGCCTCTTCATATGTGGGATTTTCTACAAAACGTTATCACAACAGTTTGGTGACATATTTATCTCCCGGACATTTCACGTTTCCGTGGCCGTCAAAATGCCCCGATCTTACTCGCATTAATTTATGGCTGTGTAGATACCTGAAATCTAGTTTAATATGTATGCAACTAATTCACAGGCTGTATCTAATTTGCAAAAATACCAACAGATGTCAGGTTCAACAGATTCGTTTTGCCATGATACGTACTTCAGTTCTATCCGCCGTCTATTGCATGTAATGTGTGGTCATATGTGAAAGAGGATCATGTAAAAATGTTGGAAACACAATAAAATGTTTTGCTTTCTGTTGCTTTTCTCCCTTATTGGTTGTTTTCATTTTTCTTCTTAGTCTGTCTAACGCCGATGAATTTCGTGCTACATGTACCTTTGCAATTCTATGGTGGTTGTGGAACGATAAGGGTTTCATCTTCGGTGAAAATGCAGTGTGAGCTGGCGCATTCAGTGTTTTTGGTACCAATAGAGATTTGACACGTTTGAGTCCCAAAATGGAATTGACCGATCTTTTGAAATTCCAACATCATCAGCAAGGTCTCTAATTGTAAATCTATGGCTTGCAAGCACCAAATCTTTAATTTTTGGACGTGAGGTTTGTCGGTTGAGGTTGATGGTCGACCAGAGGGCTCTTCGTCTTCAACGCGTTCTCTGCCTTCTTTGAACTGTTTATACCACTTATAAACATTACTTTCCGATATAGGAATGCTCACCGAATGCCTTCTGCAACATTCTATACTTTTTCGAAAACAAATTTTAATGTAAGTTCTTTTCTCAATTCATTCAGACATTTCAAAAATCGCCGGAATCAGCTTTAGCATCTCACAAAGCCAAGCGTAACTCAAACACTGTTTTGACGTCAAATTTCACACAGATGTCAAGGACAGTACCAGAAAACTAAAAAAAAAAAAAAAAGAAGAAAAATTGAAATTCCATAAGCCTGGGAAATTTAAATTGAAAATTGGTTTTATTTTTTGGGATATATATATACATTCCGAGTAATCCAGAATAATCAGTCTCTTTTTAAAAACAAAATACCGAGAATATTTGATTTTTGAAAAGAATAAGAAAAAAAATAATGTTTCCATTTCAAAAGATAATTTAATTCAAAAGTTTCTACAATCTGAAGTCCAAAAGAACACAATGAATAAATTTAGGTTGTTGCATTGGACCGTACATTGAATATTCTTATTCAGTAAATTCAGTCCAAAACCATGTATCATTTCTGAATAAAATTTTCTGAAAGTACGTTTTCACTACAAGCATTCTTAACTTCATTTACTTCCTTCTTTCAAAATTTATATTCCGTATTACCGGCCTGCAATCCCACGAGAGCCCTAATGTGGATCCCAAGAGAAAATAGTTTTACTACCAATCCTTAAAATACTATAACTTTGGCCAGACTCTTTAACAATTCAAAGTTTTTTAAACTCCTTTTCTGTTGCGATGACCAGATGGGCATCATAAGATATGCGGCTCCAGTTAATCGAATCAGGATTTGCTTATTTGGGAAAACAACTTTTAGTTTTAATCTTGACAAAAGAATAGTTCTGTATTTTTTGTGGAGTTGTTATAAAAAGGATGAGAATATCGATATGAGATTAAAAAAAAAAAAATTCAATATTTTATAAAAGGACACCGCATTGAATGCAATTATTAGATTTCAATTTATTTAAGCAAACATAATGAGCTTAGGGTATTCAGTTACCAATTTATGCAATATAATGCAAGACTCTGCACAATAATTAGATTACTATTTAATAATTGTATTTAAATAGAAATTTAATAAACTTATTTAATGCGGAGTCGTTTTATTATTTAATAATTGTATTCTGTTATTCTATATTTAAGTAAATATAATGAGCATGTTATTCAGTTGCCAATTTACATATATTGCAAGACGCCGCATTACATACAATTATTAGATTTCAATTTAAAGTAAAAACAATGAGCTTATGGTATTCAATTGTCAATTTATGCAATATATTATAAGATTCCGCATTAAATACAATTATTAGATTTCAATTTATTTAAGTAAAAACAATGAGCTTATGGTATTCAATTGTCAATTTATGCAATATATTATAAGATTCCGCATTAAATACAATTATTAGATTTCAATTTATTTAAGTAAAACAATGAGCTTATGGTATTCAATTGTCCATTTATGCAATATATTATAAGATTCCGCATTAAATACAATTATTAGATTTCAATTTATTTAAGTAAAAACAATGAGCTTATGGTATTCAATTGTCAATTTATGCAATATATTATAAGATTCCGCATTAAATACAATTATTAGATTTCAATTTATTTAAGTAAAAACAATGAGCTTATGGTATTCAATTGTCAATTTATGCAATATATTATAAGATTCCGCATTAAATACAATTATTAGATTTCAATTTATTTAAGTAAAAAGAATGAGCTTATGGTATTCAATTGTCAATTTATGCAATATATTATAAGATTCCGCATTAAATACAATTATTAGATTTCAATTTATTTAAGTAAAAACAATGAGCTTATGGTATTCAATTGTCAATTTATGCAATATATTATAAGATTCCGCATTACATACAATTATTAAATTTCAATTTATTTAAGTAAAAACAATGAGCTTATGGTATTCAATTGTCAATTTATGCAATATATTATAAGATTCCGCATTACATACAATTATTAGATTTCAATTTATTTAAGTAAAAACAATGAGCTTATGGTACTCAATTGTCAATTTATTCAATATATTATAAGATTCCGCATTACATACAATTATTAGATTTCCATTTATTTAAGTAAAAACAATGAGCTTATGGTAATCAATTGTCAATTTATGCAATATATTATAAGATTCCGCATTAAATACAATTATTAGATTTCAATTTATTTAAGTAAAAACAATGAGCTTATGGTATTCAATTGTCAATTTATGCAATATATTATAAGATTCCGCATTAAATACAATTATTAGATTTCAATTTATTTAAGTAAAACAATGAGCTTATGATACTCATTATGTCAATTTATGCAATATATTGCAAGACGCCGCATTACCATTAAATACAATTATTAGCTTTCAATTTATTTAAGTAAAAACAATGAGCTTATGGTATTCAATTGTCAATTTATGCAATATATTATAATATTCCGCATTAAATACAATTATTAGATTTCAATTTATTTCAAGTAAAAACAATGAGCTTATGGTATTCAATTGTCAATTTATGCAATATATTATAAGATTCCGCATTAAATACAATTATTAGATTTCAATTTATTTAAGTAAAAACAATGAGCTTATGGTATTCAATTGTCAATTTATGCAATATATTATAAGATTCCGCATTAAATACAATTATTAGATTTCAATTTATTTAAGCAACCATAGTGAGCTTATGGTATTCAGTTGTTAATTTATGTAATTAATATATTACAAGACACACATTAAATATTATTATTAGATTTATATTTAGTTAAGTAAACACATAATGAACTTATGGTATTAACATAACGTCTATTTATTAATTTAAATGTATTTTCTTTATTAAAATCTACTGCAAAATAAGCTATGATTTTATTCATCTCATTAAACAATTTCTTTGTTTTGCTTTTAAGCAATTTATAGATGAAGCTATGAATAATCTATTTCATATTCTAGTTCATGCATTGTTGTTATAATATGTTTGGATAATTGCGAAAATAACTTTATAAGAACCAAAACATTGTTGCTATATAAGTTTATTGTTTTTATTTCTTCACTTTTTTTTTTTAAACCTCTCATTTAAAGTGAGAGTTAAAAAGTTGATATTCATTTTCCTCTTGTTATAATTAAAATATATATAAAATAAGTAATATATAAAAATTAAGTTATACATAAAAATTGATTAATTTCTTTTTATTATATTTAATTATAAAAATACAGATGTTTTGTAACTTTAATCTTTTTCACCTTAAATGAATCCTCTTTACTTAAAAAAATATAAAATATAAAATGTACTGATACATTTAACCAAAATAATAAATCACTAATATTCATAACAGAAAAATAAAATAAGAGATAAAATTATTACGTCATTAAATTTAATGTGTCACTTTTTTATCTTGCGTAAGAGTATTTAAACATTAAATATAATATATAAAGCATTGATTAATTGCTTTTATAATATTTCATTATAAAATTACTGTTAGTTTGCAACGTTAATTTTTTCACATTAAATGATTCCTCTTTACTTAAAAAAAAATAGGAAGGTATAAAATTTACTGATATATTTATCCAAAAACAAATTGATATTTCTGATTACGTGTTTATTTTTAAGTGTTCAAGATCTGGTTATTTTCAAATGACAATTTAAAGCATAAAAAAAAGAGTTTTGGTTACTAATATATTATATGTATATAATAAAGGAATATTATATGTGTATTTTTAAAGATAAGGTCTATAAGTTTTTAGCTATACTTGCCTTGACTTGGCTTGACTTAAAATGTTATCTTTTTATTTAAAGAGGAAATTCAATGACTTTTTTTATTTCATCGTATCTGTATCAATTAAAAATACGTTTGTATAAAAAATTGTCAATCTGATAACTGATCAGAAAATTGAAATCAGTCAAACCCAATTATAATATTTAAATGTAAAATTACTGATGTTTTGTAATGGAAATTTTTTTCACCTTAAATGAATGCTCTTTAATTAAAAAATACAAAAGTATGAAATAAAAATGTACTGATTTATTTAATCAAAAATGTAAATTGACTTTTCTGATAAGTATTTTATTTAAATGTTTAAGATCTGGTTATTTTAAGATGACAATTTAAAAGCAAAAAAAAAAAAGAGTTTTGGCTACTAATACATTATTATGTATATAAATGTATATAATAAAGGAGTTTTATACGTGCATTTTTAAAGGTAAAGTCTATACGTTTTTAGCTATACTTGCCTTGATCTGACTTAAAATGTAATTTTTTTTCTTAAAGAAAAATCAAATAACTGTATCCGTGTCCGTATCAACGTCATCTCGTATCAACGTATCCGTATCTCCTGTATCCGTATAACTGTATGACCTTTGAGTTTAAGAAAAATTAAAAAAAAAAAAGATTTATTTATTTAATAAAATTAAAAAATGAAAAATAAAAAAAATTTCAAAAGTGTAGATGTTGATGAAATCAATTGCATGTAAAAAAAAATAATAACAGAAGCGAACTTTTTTTCATCTAGGCAGTTTGAATTAATTTAAAATATTTAGAACAGTGCGAGGTCTTTTGCTATGTTTGCGGGAAGAAATATCATAATCGTAATTTTGTAGAATATTTAAAACGGGGTTATTGATGTTTCGCATATCATTATAGAATTTAGTAGAAATTTTGTGAATAAATTGTCTTAAACTTGGAATCGAGAGAGCTCGTCTAATATCGTCATTACGAAAGTACCAGGGTGAATTCGTTAACATTCTGAGAGTTTTGTTCTCAAGCCTTTGAATAACTTCAAAATTTGTACGCGCGACAGAACCCCAAACTGGGCTTGCATAAGCTAATACTGGACGAAGATAAGAGAGATATATTAGAATTTTGAGATTAAGAGGTAAAGCTGAATTTCCATTGATTAAAGGATAGAGAATTCTAAATTGAGTATTGAATTTATTTCTAAGGTTATAGATATGCGGTCTGTAGTTAAGTTTACTATCAAGAATAATTCCTAAGTACTTAGTTTCTTTAGACCAGGTGATATAATTATTATAAATTTTAATATTAGGAGGGTTATAGATTTTTGAAAAGAACTGCTTCAGTCTTGTCTACATTTAATTTTATCTTCCAGTTAATGAGCCATTTTTCTAAATCAATGATATAATTTTGCAAATTTTCCTGGATAGTGCAAGTTTTCGGACTTGCGTTAAGATTGCAGTGTCGTCAGCATACAGACTAATTTTGATATTGTTCGTTTGTGGAATATCTTTGATAAAGATATTATACTGTAACTTATTTTATCCGTATCAATTAAAAACACGTTTGCATAAAAAATTGCCAATGTTCAGAAAATTAAAATCAGTCAAACCCAACTATAATATTTAATTATAAAATTACTGATGTTTTGTAAGGTTAATCTTTTTTTCACCTTAAAAGAATCATATTTACTTAAAAAATAAATATAAACTAAAAATGTATTGATATATTTAAATAAAAATATAAATTGATATTTCGTAATAAATATTTATTTTTTAAATGTTTAAGATCTGGTTATTTTAAAATGACATTAAATTAAAGCAAAACAGATATTATATACATATAATATCTATTATATATATTGAGATATTAATATATATTATATGTATATATGTACATAATAAAGGAATTTCTATGTATATTTTATAAAGTAAAGTCTATAAGCTTTTAAATATATTTGCCTTGACTTAAAATTTTATTTTTTACTTCAAGAGAAAATTCAATAACTTTTATATTTCACTCTATCAGTATCAATTAAATGCAAGTTTGCATAGAAAATTATTAGTTAACTGTTCAAAAAAATTAAAAATCAGTCAAGCCCAAATGACGTGTCAAACATTCTTTATATATAAACTTTTCTATCGCTGTACAAAGTCCATCATCTATGCAAAAAAAACGAACTCATTCCAGAACACACCCATTCAAAACTTACACAATGTATATAGATTTCAAAAAGGCATTCTTAGAAAACATCCGCCGCTGCTCCGACGGATCGATCTCAAGGTCACACCCCATTCTGCTCCATTGCTCCATTCTTTTTCCTCTTGATACCATTTGCAGCTGCTGCTGATTGCTTACAGAACACAGTCATTACTTTCAGCACTGGTTGATTCTTCCCTTTTTCCCCTTTTTTTTTTTTTTTTTAACTATTATACGGTGATTTTTTTCCCTTCTCTTTTCTTTTCTGTCTGGTAGACATGGGGAAGAAAGTAGTCAAGGTTTTCGGAAAATTCGATTTCGATCGGGACAGTGAAATAAATCATGTAAGGGATTGAAATCAAAAGTGGATAGGAAGTTTGTTGAGAGTTTTTTCAGTTCTTTTTAAAAGCTTATATGGCCATTATGTTAATGAGAGTTAATTATTAGACATTGTTTGGATTTGTAGATGTGTGATACAATATAAATCGATGAAAGCTTGAAAATAATCGTAATCTGTATATAGATAATTGCTAGATTGCTACTAGACATTGCTAACATTGCTTCGTTATTAGACATTGCTAGATATGTAGATGTGTTATGCCTAAAATGCATCGGTGAAAGCATTAAAATAATCGTTAATCTGTATGATATTTTAGATAAAATTGCTATCGTATTAAATTTTATGAAATTTGATTTTTTTTAATTTCAGAAATAATTTCTTCCCTTTTTTTTTTTTAACTATTACACGGGGATTTTTTTAATTTTTTTCCCCTTCTTTTTCTTTTCTGTCTGATAGACATGGGGGAAGAAAGTAGTAAAGTTTTCTGGAAAATTCGATTTCGATCGCGACAGTGAAATAAATCATGTAAGGGATTGAAATCAAAAGTGGATAGGAAGTTTGTTGAGAGTTTTTTCAGTTCTTTAAAAAACATATATGGCCATTATGTTAATGAGGGTTAATTATTAATTATTTGATTTGTAAATGTGTTAATAACTTAAAATAAATCGATATAAACATGAAAATAATTTGTAATCTGTATCTTTCAGATATAATTGCTATCGTGTGTAAAATATTTTTTTAATTTCAGAAATAATTTCTTCCATTTTTCCCTTTCTTTTTATTCAATTCCTTATATTAGCTCACACTCTCCCTATATATATCTTGTTCAAATTTTCAATCGTTCATAAAATACTTTTTATTCATCTACTCAAGTTCAATAATTTTTTTAACTTGTAGTGGATAACTACAATTTTCAAATATTAATTAATTAATGAATTAATATTTAAATTATAATTCATTAATATTAATTATTAATGAATTAATATAAAAAAATATAATTAATTAATTAAATTTAATTAATTAATTTTATTTTTTTAGATTTAAGTTGCATGTATCTAATAATAGATGACGCCAGATGAAAAAGGAAAATTTTAACTTTATTTGTAAAGGACTTTTCTGCAATATAGTGAAAAAAAAAAAAGTATGAATTGACTTTAAAAAAAAATTTTTATATTACTTGCTAATTGTTTAATGGTGATTTTTCTCCTTTTTTTCTGTCTCGTAGACTTGCTAGACATGGATAAGAAAGTAGTCAAGGTTTTCTGTAAATGCGGGTTAATTATTAAACATTGTTTGATTTCAAGATGTGTGATACTTAAGATAAATCGATGAAAGCTGGAAAATAATTGTAATCTGTATGATGTTTTATACATAATTGTACTCATATTAAATTTTGTAAAACTTTTTTTTTTTTTAATTTCAGAAATATTTCTTCCCTTTTCCCCTTTCTTTTTAATTATAATATGTTGATTTTTTCCCTCTTTTCTTTCTGTCTGGTAGACATGGGGAAGAAAGTAGTCAGGGTTTTTCTGAAAAATTCGATTCGATTTGGGACAGCAAAATAAATCATGTAAGGGATTCAAATCAGAAGTGAATTGGAAGTATGTTGAGAGTTTTTCAGTCCTTTTTAAAAAAATATATAGGACAGTTATGTCAATGAGGGTTATTTATTAGACATTGTTTGATTTGTAGATGTGTTATACTTAAAATAAATCGATGAAAGCTTGAAAATAATCGTAGTCTGTATATAGGCATTTCTATATTGTTACTAGACATTGGTAGCATTGCTTCGTTATTAGACATTGTTAGATTTGTACATGTGTTATACTTAAAATACATAGATGAAAGCATAAAAATAATCGTAATCTGTAGGATATTTTAGAAATAATTGCTATCGTATTAAATTTTATAAAACTTTTTTTTTTTTTATAATTGCAGAAATAATTTCTTCCCTTTTCCCCTTCTTTTTAATTATTATACGGGGATTTTTCCCCCTTTTTCTTTCTGTCTCGTGGACTTGCTACACAAAGAGAAGAAAGTAGTCAAGGTTTTCCGTAAATGAGGGTTTAATTATTAGACATTGTTTGATTTGAAGATGTGTTATACTTAAAATAAATCGAAGAAAACAGGAAAATAATATATATGTATTAGATATAATTGCTCTCGTATTAAATTTTGTAAAACATTTTTTTTTTAATTTCGGAAATAATTTCTTCCCTTTTCCCCTTTCTTTTTAACTATTATACGGTGATTTTTTCCCTCTTTTTTTTCTGTCTCGTAGACATGGGGGAAGAAAGAATTCCAGCTTTTTCTGGAAAATTCGATTTCGATTTGGGACAGTAATATAAATCTTGTAGGGTATTGAAATCAGAAATGGATGGGAAGTTTTTTTGAGAGTTTTTCAGTGCCTTAAAAAGATATGTCCATTGTGATAATGAAGGTGAATTATTAGGCATTGTTTAATTTGAAGATGCGTGATACTTAAAATGAATTATGAAAATAATTGTAAGCTATATGATATTTTAGATATAATTCCTCTGGTATTAAGTTTTGTAAAACATTTTTTTTTTTTTTTTAATTTCTGAAATAATTTCTTCCCTTTTCCACTTTCTTTTTAACTATTATACGATGATTTTTTCCCTCTTTTCTTTATGTCTCATAGACCTGCTAGACATGGGAAGGAAAGTAATCAAGGTTTTTCTGGAAAATTTGATTTCGATCGGGACAGTGAAATAAATCGTGCAAGGGGTTGAAATCAGAAGTGGATTGGAAGTTTTTGAGGGTTTTTCAGTTTTTAAAAATATGACCATTATGTTAAGGAGGGTTAACAATTAGACATTGTTTGATTTCAAGAGGTGTGATACTTAAAATGAATCGATGAAATCATTAAAATCATCTTAATCTGTAGGATATTTTAGATATAATGCCGCTCGTATTAAATTTTGTAAAACTTTTTTAATTTCTTTTTTTAATTTCTAAAATAATTTCTTCCCTTTTCCCCTTCTTTTTAATTATTATTCAGTGATTTTTTCAATTCAGTGATTTCAGTTAAATATTTAAAAAGAATCGATAAAAACATAAAAATAATCGTAATCTGTATCAAATTTCAGATACAATTTCTATCATATTAAATTTTGCAAAACGGTTTTTTTTTTTTTTTTTTTTTAATTTCAGAAATAATTTCTTCCCTTTTCCCCTTCTTTTTAATTATTATTCAGTGATTTTTTTCCCTCTTTTCTTTCTGTCTGGTAGACATGGGGAAGAAAGTAGTCAAGGTTTTCTGGTTTCGATCGGGACAGTGAAATAAATCACGTAAGGGATTGAAATCAGAAATGGATGGGAAGTTTGTTCAGAGTTTTTCAGTGCTTTAAAAAACATTTTGATCATTATGTTAATGAGGGTTAATTATTAGACATCGTTTGATTTGACGATGCGTGGCACTTAAAATACATCGATGAAAGCTTGAAAATAATCGTAATCTATATGCTATTTTGGATATAATTGCTATCATATTAAATTTTTAAAACATTTCTTTAACTCCAGAAATGATAATTTTTGTTCTTGTTTTATACTTATTAAGTGCCATTTTTTAATAAATAAAAAAATAAAGTTTGAAAATATATTAAAAATGCATTTAATTAGAAAAGAGAGATTATCAAGTGGTAGCTGACATACGTATTGCAGAAGACAACGCAACGAATCTGTTATATACCTCTAATATTAATTTTGTAGTTTGCAAATAGGGCAATCAGATTGTAACTTGGTGTCGTTTGATTGAGATACTTGAAGCATAGATTTCAGAACTCACAGTTTTATTTATACCCGCGCAAACGCAATACACATACCATACAGACAATATTTAACACATTTAAAGACAGATAATTATTCATTCGTAGCAGGACTCCACGTCTAAGCCGTAAATCCGAAGCTCGGCGACGCGCAGGGTGAGCTAAATATATTTCTTCCTGGGATGAGAAACTAAACGTCTCTCAGAAAGAGAGCTGGTTGTTCTATACTTCCTCTCGAGAGTCACGAGGCTAACTAACTATTCAAAGAGTGGGCCGCTTTTGCCAGTGTGTAGGAGGAAGCACGATTACAATTTCTTTTCTCCGTGTTATTTTTTGTAATCGTCAGTTTGTTCATGCATTTGCTTTTAATCGCAACATAATTGTTTAATTCCGTATAATTTATCTCTTTTTTTTTTTATAAAACTAATTAAGATTTTTTTTTTTGTCATTTTCTTAGTATTGATTTTGCATAATCTTTTACCATTTTGTAGATATTGTTTTGTTTGTCATTTTGATAAGGTTGACTAATTTCTCTATATAACCACCAGAGGCTCTGCAGTTATTTTTAACAGGTCAGGAATATTCACTTTATTGCCAATATAGATATATTTTATAGCTGGAGATCTATTTAAAATAACAAAAACGAATAAACACTGAATTTGTTTTGGATATCTATAACCATAAATTCCAATATTTTTTTTTCGTGTGTATGCGTAGCAATTGAATTAAGAATTTTCAAAAAGACTTTCTTAATATCCACTTAAAAATTCTTATGAGTTTATCGGCATTTTATCAGAATTCTTTTTTCCAACTCTTTTTTTTTTTTTTTGGTTATGTGATTAATAAGCATACGTCAATAAAAATATTTATGAGGAGTGTTATGACGTATCTTCTTTTGGCTTTATCGATTTTTCCTACCGGAATGCGAATGCCATTATTAATCTTTTCTTTTTTTCTCTTCCTAATCGATAAAGATCAGTTTGAAACATGAAGGTCAAAAATTTTATTACTCATGACTTTCAAGCTATGGTATAAAACGATTTTTTTTTTTTTATAAAAACTAATTAAAATATTTTATCTATACATTACATAATTAATTTACTTTATTCAAAATTATTTAAAAAAGTTATTTTATTGGACTATTATTTAGAATTACACGAAGGTCAAAATATTTATTACTCATGACATTTCAAGCTACGATATGAAACGATTTTTTTAATGTATAAAACGATTTTTTAATGAAACTAATTTAAATATTTTACCTATGCATTAAGTAATTAATTTAATTTATTTAAAATATTATTTTATTGAACTATTGTTAAGAATTACATGAAGGTCAAAAAACGTATTACTCATGACTTTCAAACTATGGTATGAAACGATTTTTTAATGTATAAAACGATTTTTTAATGGAACTAATTAAAATATTTTACTTATGTATTAATTAATTAATTTAACTTATTCAAAAAAGGTTTTTAAAACTTATTTTATTGAACGGAGAATTACACGAAGGTCAAAACGTTTATTACTCACGACTTTCAAGCGGTATAAAAACTGTATAAAACGATTTTTTAGTGAAAGCAATTAAAATATTTTAAATAGGCATTAATTTTGTTGCTCGTAATATAATTTTAACCTATTCAAAAAAATTCAAATGAAATTAAAGAAGATATTTTATTGAACTATTGTTAAGAATTACACGAAGGTCAAAAAGACTTTCAAGCTTTATTTTTTTATTGTATAAAACGCTTTTTAATGAAACTAATTAAAATATTTTTTGCAAATTTAATCCATTATGAAATTAAAGAAGATATTTTTTTATTTTGTACACGAAGGTCAAAAACGTGACTTTTTTGAAACGATTTTTTATTGTATAAAACTTTTTTTAATGAAATTTAAAATATTTTACCTATGCATTAAATAATTAATTTAATCCATTCAAATGAAATTAAAGAAGATATTTTATTGAACTATTTTTAAGAATTACACGAAGGTCAAAAATTGTGTTGCTCGTGACTTTCAAGATACGGTATGAAACGATTTTTTTATTGTATAAAAATTTTTTGAACTATTTTTGAAATCAAAAAAAATTAAAATATTTTACCAATGCATTAAGTAATTAATTTAATCTATTCAAGAAAGATTTTAAAAAGTTATTTTATTGAACTATAAGAATTACACGAAGGTCAAAAAATTTATTACTCAGACTTTTCAAGCTACGGTATAAAACGATGTTTTTATTGTATAAAATGATTTTTAATGAAAGTAATTAAAATATTTTACCTATGCATTAAATTTGTTATGCATTATAATTTAACCTATTAAAAAAATAATAAAGTTATTTTATTGAACTATTATTAAGTCTGTCATCAGGACCCAAAAACGTAAATCCAACCAAGATTTTAATTATACTCCTTGCCATTACACCATGGAACCAATATTCACATGCCGGGAATTAAATCAGGAACGCCTGTGTGAGAGCCAGGAATCGTAGCCCCTAGAACACATGGGAGTTATAATTTTCTAGCTCTTAATGAGCAATAATTTTGAGCGAACAGGGACTCGAACCCGGGATCGTTATGTTAAAAGTCTAACATTCTACTGACTGAGCTATCAGAGCTCAATTCATTATTAATAATATTTATTTTACAGAATTTCATAATTAAAACCACTGAGTGAAGTTGCTTTTTAGTACTTTTCACGTGTCTAAACCATTTTTTCCATAATATTACCGTATTATATCATCACGGTTCATAATTTTTCCTCTCGAGACATTGCTAGCTATTCAATAGAAAACGCGCCATATATGGAATACGACTTTCATTATTTCCATAGGTTAATTCCATATGTTTTTCGTACATTTTCTGCTGACTTTTTCCAATCGTTCAGCTAGTATACCTTATAGGGGCAAAATCAAATGAGGAAAAAACTATTGATAACAGTTTGATTTAAGGTGGGTTACCACTTGATACTAAATAATAAGCTGGATCTTCCCAAATTTCATACACCATTCATGGAAGACATAAGAAGATGAATTCCACACAAAAATTAGTACCAAAATCACCGACAAGAGATCACTGTAGTTACATATTAACTAGAAAATTTGCTCAATTTAAGTAAATGAGAGAGTTATCCACCTCTATGGACATCACCCCATGTGATTTTTTGGCTGTAGAGGTACCATAAATTTATTTGTTTGTGTATGGTGGGGAATTACAAACCTTTAAAAAGAGAACACATGATGGTAGCATCCAAAATTACAGTTGTCACTCATCAGTAGGGAACATACACAGGAATGCATTATATTATGCACAGGGAAAATCAGCATGTTGAAAATGTTTCAAGGGGTCCATGGGATTCTAATATGAATTAATCGACAATTCAGTCGATATTTTTCATTTCAGCTTAGTGTATGGTGGCGAATTAATATAAGTCAAAGAATAGCTTCATATTAAATCAAATAAAATAAACAATTTAAATTATTAATAATTACAGAAACTAAAAATTATTAACATATTTTCAAAACTAATTTGTAATAGGTCTTAAAAACCTTATTTTAACTATTATTCTATAATCATTGAATGTAAGTAACTATTTATTGCTGCGTTTTATAATTGTTTTTAACCAAGAAAACCTCTTATATAAGTTTTGAAATGAAATCTCCAAAACAATTTTTATTTTTAAGTACATATATAAAAAAATAATTAGTTTCGATTTATTTTATTTGTTCCAAAATTAGAAACGATAAGAAAAATACGTTATTTTTTATTTGTTATTAATTCTTGTGTATTTTGAACATTGCATCTTTATTTTGGAATAGAAATGAACAATTTATTTTTTCCATAGAAAACCTGATAGAAAAGATAAATATTTATATTTTCAAATGCTTCGTAACCATGACAACGCTTTTATTTTTGTGTATGACCCTGAACAATAGGATTGAACAGATTCGCCATTCTTAGAAACGAATTTATTCATAATTATAATCTACATTTTGAAAATCTGATTGAAACTCATTTTCTGTTTTCATGATTTGCTTCATAATCCTATTTACATGACTGTTTTGAATAATATAATTTCCATTTACATAAATTTAGTGTGATAAATTATTAGACAAATTAGATAGAGAATTTTTTATTTCATTATATCTGATAAAGACCATACAGAATATGTTATTTATGTTTAAATTGCTATTTCAGCTCAATAATTATCTGTAACTCAAGAAATGCTTTTGAAATTTTCTGAATATAAAAACATTGTAAACATTGTAAAGATTGAAAAAAAAAAAAACCGCAATTACGCATTTGATACTTATTAGCAAAACACAGGAGAATATGTTTGATACATGAATAATAATGGCAACATTTTAACTAAAACTATTGCAATGATAATAATACATTATTTATTAGCTAAAATTTATAATAAATATAGGATGAGGGTATGTTCATAATTTTAAATTGTTGAAAATTAATAACAAATAAACGTTGGTGAAATGGTCTGGTGGATAATATGTCGACATTTATAAATAAGAGATCTAGGTTCGAGACCCAAAATGTGTGTTAATTGCTTTTTGTCGGGGATAGCCATGATGAATTCATAGGTTTAAAGTACGTTCTTTTGGATTATAGCAAATAGAGAGGAAAATCAGTTCTGCCTAGGTGTTCGTACCTAGTTGTGGTAGTAGAATGTGTAGGAGACACACGGTGATACACCCTGGATAATGCTGAATATGCTATATATCTGCCATTGTAGTCGAAATTCATGACATTGAAAATAAGCCAGTTAGTAAAAGAAGTATTATGAAATGCAATTAAAGCTTTTTTAAATTTATTCTTTTTATTTCAATTGATGCATTTTACATCTACCTGACTCGTGGCTCAGTGGTAACGTGCTCCGACTGGTGAGCATGAGGGCTGAGGTTCCATTCGCTGGCGGCTTTATTGTAGACATTGTTTCAAAACACGAGGAGACTCGATGGCGTTTGCAATGTTCAGCATCTTGCCTCGTGAGTCGGATTACCTGGTGTGGAGTTTTCCGGGTTTTCTTCTATACGATACGCAAATGCGTGATAATACCCCAAAAGCCCTGTCGGAAGGCACTGCCACCTTCTTCAGTGGCACGGAGCCAAGTCAGACTTCTACCTGCGGGTGCTCCATCACAACATACAGATGTCCATTTCCTCCTTGTGATGTCCGTCCCGCACTGCATGACACTGAGGATTACATATAATTCCAATTAAAACAATATGCTTTTGCCATATTATTTTAATTGCATATTGTTTTAATTAGAATTATATGCAAAATGTTGTGTGTTTCCTATGACAAAGGAAAAGGTTGTGTGTACAATATGACAAAGCATATTGTTTTAATTGGAATTATGTTTAAAATATTGAGTGTTTCCTATGAATGTTGTGTATTTCCTTTAATGAAACCTAAAAGGGTTTCATAAAAAGTAATTCAAAGTTTTTTGATTTTTAATATTGGAATCGATTTGAGCATTTTAAAAATGTCACATGGATAAAATACTAATTGTGTCTTGTTTTTGAAAAACTTTTAAATGACTTGGCACGATTTTTTTAAAAATTATTCTATATACAAATATCGATTTTTTCATGGCTTTTTTAATGTTGGCCTGTATCTTATTTTTCAAGAGGCCGAGTGGCCTGACGAAATGAAATCGTTCGAAACATGGCAGACCAAAAGTTACCATGTATCTGCTGGGGAATGGCAGATAAATCTAAAAGCTTGAAAGTCATTTTGTTGGGCTCAAAAAAGAAAAGGAAGAAGAAACGAATCCTCCATCTTGGGGTACCCATTTTTTTTTTCCTTGGTTCCCACTTGGTAGAGACAGCAACGTCTAGATCAAGTCCAAGAATCCGTGTGGTCTCATGGAAGGAGGGAAAGGGGAGGGGGCTGCTTCTGTTGTGATGGAGCACCCGTAGGTCTGACTTGGGTCAGCTACGCTGAAGAAGAAGGGCATATCTTCCGGAACGAAGGAGGAACTACCCGGCAGTTGCGTATCTGTATGGGAAAAGTCCCACCCCGTAATCCGACTCACGAGGCGAGAGGCTGAAAATCAGAAAAACCAGCGAGTTCCCTTTTTGAAACAGTATCTACAAAAAAGCAGCCAGCAAATGGAACCACCGCTCTAATGCTCATCGCTCCGCGCGTTGTCACTGAACCACGAGTCGGGCTCCGAGATGTAGTGGCACCTTGCATTTGTTCAGCGTAGCAATCACTGTTGCAACCTGGGTAATTCTGAATTTGTTGTAAATCTGTTGAAAGTGTCAAAATGTCTGCCATTTAAAAACAATTTATTTTTCATTTCCGTATTAGATATTTAAATTATTTCAGAAAGAACTTAAAATTATTCTTATTTTACATCAATTTTAAATTTATGTTGTTTGCCTATTAAAAATCGTATTTTTAAAAAAAAATGTCTAATAGAACTTTAAATTTATTAAAAGATTCATTTCTGTAAAATCTATTCATAAACTTTTATAAAAACTGTATGAATAAACTTTAACAAATAATTAAAATTAAATTAAATAATTTAAGTTAAAATCTGATGCATGAATGGAAAAAACACATTCGCATTAAAAAGACTAATGCAATTTGGAATAGAATAAATAGAATAAAATTACAGTTTACTCTGAATAATAAATTAAATAAACGAGCACAACCTAATGCAAAGAAAATACATTTTATTCGAAAAAGATCATTTGAAATTTTTAAATTTAAAATAAATATATAACTCAGTAATATAATCATTTTTCAAACTGATTCCTTTTCTTTAAGTTTTTATCTATATCTTCCTTATTTAATATTGATGGAAAAATTTTAAACATAATAATCTTTCAATGATAAATAAGATAAAGTTTAAATAACCTTCAAAAAAGTATTTGATCTTTTTGTCAAATGAGAAGTTCAGATATATTTAAAAGATTAAGAAGAACTTAAATATATCTGCCGTCGACTATTTTACTTTTAATAACTGTCAAAATTCCATACTTCAAAACCCAATGCCACCACTAATAAATGTAAGACCGAAGTCAAAAATAACTGATAAAAATTTATAAATTCATACATCGGCCCAACTTTCCAAAGAACAACTTTGAATGAAAAAAATTAATAAATATAAGTAAAAAACGTCAAATGTGATTTACCTCGGCCATAGAAAAACCTGAAAAATTCCCCTCAAAAGAAAAATATATATAATACAAAACTAAAAATGAACTGGGCGATAACAAACCCAACTTCTCCATATATGAATAAACCAAATTAAATAAGTAAAAAAGAGAAAAAAGAAGAAGAAAATCGAAAATGGGGAAGTAATGTAGAGAAAAGCCAGAATTGAGTAGGGGAAAAAAGAGGGAAAAAGAGGGAAGTTCTATTCGCTGGCTGCTTTGTTGTAGACACTGTTTAAAAAAAATTAGGTTTTGGTTTGGTTTCTCGCTCTACGGTCATCTTGTGCACAGTTTAGGCTAAACATACCGGGACCTACAGTTTAAAGTGGATTCCGAACCACTAACAAACATCCATTCCACCGCCAGGATTCGAACCTGAAGCCTGGTATAACAAAGGCCAGAGCGCCAAAAAAAAATGAGGAGCCTCTATGGATTTGTGATGTTCAGCACCTTACCTCGTTAGTCGGACTATCTTGGGGAGTTTTCCAAGTTTCCTCCCATGCGATATGCAAATGCGGGGTAGTGCACCATTAAAAGACATTCCGGAAGGCACTGACCTCCTTCTTCAGCGACTCAGAGTCAAGTCAGACTTCTACCTACGGGTGGTCTATCACAACAGATGCTGCCCCCATGAGTAAATTCTCATGGGATGTCCTACGGTTTAAAGTGAATTCCGAGCCATTATAAACATCCATGGCACACCGGGACTCGAACCGCCAAAGAGGTAGTCTCACGGCCATCAGGACACTGGATGGTATTTCTTTGATATATTAAAAATTTTGGTTTTATTTCTCTACTTAAAATTCTTATGATTTTAATTGTAAAATCATTAGAATTTATAATTTAATAATTTTATTTTGTAATTTATAATCATAAGATTAATTGTACAATCTTATGATTTTACAATTAATCTTATGATTTTTAGTAAAAAACAAATACAATTTTTGAAAAGAAAAAAACATATTCGCCTTAAAAAGACTAATTCAATTTGGAATAGAATAAATAGAATAAAATTATAGTTCACTATGAATAATAAATTAAATAAACAAATACAATCTAATGTAAAAGAAACATTTTATTAGAAAAGTTTCATTTGTAAATTTAAAATTTAAAGTAAGTATATCTCAGTAATATAATCATTTTTAAAATGGATTCCTTTTCTTTTAAGTGTATATTTATATCCTCCTTATTTAATATTGATGGAAAAATTTAAAACGTGATAATCTTTCATCGATAAATAAGATTAAAGTTTAAATAACCTTCAAAAAGTATTTGATCTTTTTGTCAAATGAGAAGTTTAGATATATTTAAAAGAACTTAGCGCAGAACTTAAATATATCTGCTGTCGTCTATTTTACTTTTAATAAATGTCAAAATTCCATACTTCAAAACCCAATGCCACCACTAATAAATGTAAGACCGAAGTCAAAATTAACTGATAAAAATTTATAAATTCATACACCGGCCCAACTTCCAAAGAACAACTTTGAGTGAATAAAAATAAATAAATATAAGTAAAAAACGTCAAATGTGATTTACCTCTGCCATAGAAAAACCAGAAAAATTCCCCTCAAAAAAAAAATATATATATAATGCAAAACTAAAAATGAACTTCGGACTTGGCGATAACAATCCAGATATGAATAAATCAAATTTAATAAGTAAAAAAAATGGGGGGGTAGAAGAAAAAGAAAATGGGAAGTAATGTAGAAAGAGGCAGAATTGAGTAGGGAAAAAAAAAGAGGGAAGAATTGGGAAGTTCAATCTGTTAGCTGCTTTGTCATAGACACTCTTTCAAAAAAATGAGGTTTGGTTTGGTTTCTCGCTCTACGGTCATCTTGTGCACACTTTAGGCTAAACAGATCGGGACATAAAGTTTAAAGTGGACTCCGAACCACTAACAAACATCCATGCCACCGCCAGGATTCGAACCTGAAGCCTTGGATACCAAAGGCCAGAACGCCAAAAAAAAAAAAAAAAATGAGGAGCATCTATGGATTTGTGATGTTCAGCAACTTACCTCGTTAGTCGGACTATCTTGGGGGAGTTTTCCAAGTTTTTTTCCATGCGATATGCAAATGTGGGGTAGTTCACCCTTAAAAGACCTTCCGGAAGGCATTCACCTCCTTCTTCAGCGACTCAGAGTCAAGTCAGACTTCTACCTACGGGTGGTCTATCACAACAGATGCCCCCCTTCCATGAGTAAATTCGCATGGGATGTCCTACCGCTTAAAGGGAATTCGGAGGCGTTATAAACATCCATGGCACAGCCGGGACTCGAACCACCAGAGAGCTAGTCGCTCGGCCATCATGACAACAGATGGTATTACTTTGATATATTAAAATTTTTTGTTTTATTTCTCTACTTAAAGAAAAATTAAATTATAAAATCATAAGAATTTATAATTTTATTGTTTTATTTGTAATTTATAATCATTAGATTAGTCGTAAAATCTAATGATTTTACAATTAATCTTATGATTTGAGTAAAAAACATAAATACAATTTTTTGAAAAGAAAAAAACATATTCGCATTAAAAAAGACTAATGCAATTTGGAATTGAATAAATAGAATAAAATTATAGTTTACTATGAATAATAAATTAAATAAACAAGTACAATCTAATATAAAAAAATAACATTTTACTAGAAAAGAGTTAAAAATTTAAAATAAATATATAACTCAGTAATGTAATAATTTTTAAAATTGATTCCTTTTCCTTAAGTGTTTATCTATAACTTCTTTATTTAATATTGATGGAAAAATTTAAAACGTAATAATCTTTCATCGATAAATAAGATTAAAGTTTAAATAACCTTCAAAAAGTATTTGATCTTTTTTTGTCAAATGAGAAGTTCAGCTATATTTAAAAGAACTTAAATATATCTGCCGTCGTCTATTTTACTTTTAATAACTGTCAAAATTCCATACTTCAAACCCCAATGCCACCACTAATAAATGTAAGACCGAAATCAAAAATAACTGATAAAAATTTATAAATTCATACATCGGCCCAACTTCCAAAGAACAACTTTGAGTGAAATAAATAAATAAAATAAAAGTAAAAAACGTCAAATGTGATTTACCTCTGCCATAGAAAAACCTGAAAAATTCCCCTACCAAAAAAAAAAAAAAATATAATTCAAAACTAAAAATGAACTTGGCGATAACAAACCCAACTTCTCTCAGATATGAATAAATCCAAATTTAATAAGTAAAAAAAAAAGAAAAAGGGAAATGGGGAAGTAATGTAGAGAAAGAGGCAGAATTGAGTAGGGAAAAAAAGTAGGGGAAAAATGGGGAAGGCTGAGAGAGTGAAGTGCTTGCTTGGAATCGATGAGGTAGACGTTGAAATAAATGAGCGGTTGCAGTTAAGAAACGAAGCGTTGCTGTTTGGCAGAGATCCCTCGGCTGTTTTGAAGTGAAATCTCTGACGATTTATTGCCCCAGCCCTGCAGGTGACGGCTGATAGCGCGGATCATGCATTGGCTTAAGGTGTGAGTAACAAGTGGTTTGAGTCAGGGTTTAGGTTTACAGCACTGAAAAGAAGGTACGTACCTCAATATTTGCAAGTAATAAAGATTTAAAAAAACAATTTAAAAAATGAAAAACAAACTAAAAAAAAAATGAGTATTAGTTTTTTGCTTCTAATATTCATTTTTTTAGATTTGATCCATGATTCAGATTCATGCACTATCAAGCTCTATGATCATGTTAGACCGGGGCCTATGGTTTAAAGTGGAATCCGAACCACTACAAACATCCATGGCACCGCCGGGACCTAAAATCCGAAACTTGTGGCACCGAACACCAGAGTGCTAGCTATTCGGCCATCAGGTCCCTCGTGATTCATTGTTGATTATAATCTTTTTTATGTTTGATACATGTTTGATGATCCAGATTCATCCAAATTTATTGATGCAATAGATTCAAAAGATCATGACTCATTATTGACTCATTATTCATAATCTTCCTTTTTTTTTTTTTAAGTTTGATCCATGATTCGTTATTCAGATATAATGATACAATTAATCCAAAAATTTAGGACTCATTGTTGATTCTGATCTTTCTTTTTAAAGTCTGATCTGTGAATAAGGAGTCTAAGATGATACAACAATATATTACGTTTGATGAGTTTGGATCCAAAGACCGTTACCAATTCTTATTTCTTAAGTTCGATCCCCTGATTCCTGATCCACATTTAATGATACATCCAAAATTTGGTGACTCATTGTTGATTTTAATCTGCCTTTTTTTTTTTTTTAAATTTGATAAATGATTCATGATCTAGATGTAATAATACAAGGGATTCAAATGTTCGTGACTCATTGATTCTAAAGAAATAAATGAGCGGTTGCAGTTAAGAAACGAAGCGTTGCTGTTTGGCAGAGATCAATCGGCTGTTTTGAAGTGAAATCTCTGACGATTTATTGCCCCAACCCTCCAGGTGACGATTGATAGCGCGGATCATGCATTAGCTTAAGGTGGGAGTAACAAGTGGTTTTTGAGTCAGGATTTAGGTTACAGTACTGAAAAAGAAGGTACGTGCATCAATTTTTGCAAGGAAAAAGATTTAAAAAATTATGTAGTTCTTTTGCTCTAATTAGTCATTATTTTAGGTTTGATCCAAGAATCATGATCCAAATTCATGAATTCAAAAATAATGTAATAAGTTTGCATCAAAAAAATCGTCACTCATTGTTGATCTTTTAAGTTTGATCCATGATTTGTGATCCAGATTTACATAATGATACAATAGATACAAAAATTCTTGATGGACTTGTTGATCTCATTGTTGATTCTAAACTTTTTTTAAATCTGATAAATGATTCATGATCCAGTTGCAATAGATTGCAAGAGATCCAAAAGTTCGTCGGTGATTTTTTGATCTTCTTTTTTTTTTTTAAAGTTTGATTCCTGAATCATGAGTTCGAGATGATACCAATGATATTGTTCTCGTCAAAAAAGCACTGACACATGTTCTCTTAGCGGACTGTATCACATTCACAACTTACACAATAAAAAGCCAAAGGTTTAAAACTTAACAATCACCTTTATTTACACGACACAGGCACAGCCACTCGCAGCCGTGATGTTCTCTCTTTTGCCACTCTGGCGTTACACTGATCAGACTCACACTTATGCGCTCGGAGGCGCATGTGTACGCACACTTTTCGCCGCTAGGTATCCTGCGCGTTGGCGCGAACAGATATATTGAGTTTTATGAGTTCGTCACTCATTGTTGATTCTAATCTTTTTTAAGTTTGGTCTATGATTCATGATCCAGATTCATCCAAATTTAATGATACACTAGATCCAAAAATTCATTGATGATTATAATCATCCTTTCTTTAAGTTTTTGATCCATGAAATCATGAGTCTAAGACGATACCAATGGTACACTGAGTTTGGATCCAAGAGTTCGTCACTCGTTTGTTGATACTAATCTTTTTAAGTTTGATCTATGATTCATGATCCAGATTCATCCAAATTTAATGATACACTAGATCCAAAATTCATTGATGATTATAATCATCCTTTCTTTAAGTTTGATCCATGAATCATGAGTCTAAGACGATACCAATGGGACACTGAGTTTGGATCCAAGAGTTCGTCACTCGTTTGTTGATACTAATCTTTTTAAGTTTGGTCTATGATTCATGATCCAGATTCATTCAAATTTAATGATACACTAGATCCAAAATTCATTGATGATTTTAATCATCCTTTTTTAAGTTTGATTCATGAATCATGAGTCTAAGAAGATACCAATGATACATTGAGTTTGGATCCAAGAGTTCGTCACTCGTTTGTTGATACTAATCTTTTTTAAGTTTGGTTTATGGTTCATCTAAATTTATTATTCAATAGGTAAAAAATTTGTGATTCATTGTTGATTCTAATCTTCTATTTTTTTTTTTTTTTTTTTAATTTTGATTCACAATTCGTGGTCCAGATGTAATGATGGAATAGATCCAAAATTTGTGACTAATTGTTGATTCTAATCTTCCTTTTTAAATTTTATCCATGAATCATAAGTCAAAAAAATACCCTGATGTATTGAGCTTGATGAGATCCAAGAGCTCCTCATTGTCGATTCAAATATTTATAAGTTGCATTCCTGATTCATGATACAGATTTTTATAATGATACAATAGATCCAAAAGTTCTTAACTCCTTATTGATTCTATTCTTCCTCTTTTTTTTTTAATTTGATTGTTGATTCATGATCCAGATGTAATAATACAAGGAATCAAAAAGTCCTTGACTCATGTTCTTGACTCTTCCTTTTTTTTTTAAGTTTTTATCCATGAACCATGAGTCCAAGATGATACCAATGATGCAATGAGTTTGATGAGTTTGGATCCAAAAGTTCGTCACTAGTTGTTGTTTCAAATCTTTTCTTTTAAGGTTGATCCATGATTTATGATATGGATTTAATGTTGGCTGAAAATATTTTGACCGTCATTAGGTTGGGCAAATGCGAGATGGGTCTGCAGAGAAAATAACAATCACGCTAAGAGTTTGTTTCTGCTCCCATTTCCTTTTTTTCTCTCACTTCCGTGAATAGCTGCAATATTAGACGCAATTCGGAATAGCTGCTATTATTAGACGACTTCTTTAACTTACAACTTAACTCTTGAAGGAACACATGAATACAACAATGGCGACTCAAACTGGATTTCAATAGATGGATTTTTTTTTAGCCCCGGTGAGCCTTGTGATGTGATCAATTTTTGTATAACAAATGCGAAAAGGAAAGGCCACTGACGGAGGGAGGAAGAAGGAGCTGTGCCTTCAAAAAAATTCTCACGCATAACTACTTCGCATTTATGTGTCGTATGAAGTAAACCCAGAAAACTCCCATCAGGAATTTGATTATCAATGCAAGAGTCTTTACATATATTGTCACTGTCGTCATCGATTTTCCTCGCTTCTGAAAACTATAACTACAACGGACACCACCAGCACATTCAAAACTGAATCCACCTGTAATTCAGCTGTGCACAAATTGTACTTTAGGACTACAATACATTTGGAACAAATTTAAAAAAACGATTCTTAAGATAATTCATTTCGAATACATTAGTGAGAAATTTTTTACGTAATATTCAAATTCTGTATTATTAATACATGATTGTCCTTAACAAAAATAAAAACTATATTACTGTAGGGTTTAGCCGGTTTCAAAAGATGCATCCCGGCCGAGCCCCAATTTTTGTAGAGTTTCGCCGGTACCAATAGATTCATCCCGGCCGAACCTACAGTTTTTGTTAGACTTCTCTACCAGTCTAACAAAAAGGTTGTACTTTTGCAGTGGGTGTCTAGGGGACTTGACATACAAAACGCAGCAACGGGACGTTACTTTAAATAAAGCCATTTAATAATTCTATATATATTACAATGATATTTACATTAATTAAGGGGATAAATACATTCTCTCGCTGCTTGACTTAGCCCCCCAATCGCTCCTCCCAGCGTTCTGCGTTCTCTTTCTCATGTACGGGGTCCTGTCCCCTTCTCGTGGGATCAGAGTTCTAAGTTGAATACTCCCCACGTTGTAAACAGGCTCTGTCAAAGACAAGCAATCGTAAGTGTCGCCGCCTGCTGATTACCACACAAAAAAAAAAATCCTACATTACTATATTATTATATTAGTTATATTTAATTTAATGCATAGCATTTTAGTCAAAGCAACAAAATAATATTTCCATAATTATTCATAAAGTTATACATCATATATTTCTGATATATGCGACCATTCTAAATTTTAACCTTACCCTTTACGTCAGTTAAGAGAACATTAATCCAATGAAACTAGCAAGTAGGGATAAAAGGATTAGAGAATGCAGCATTTTCTAAGGACGGAAATAAGATTACCATTCTTATTGTAGGATACTTTAAGAGAAATAAATTTATTGTCAGCAATTTTGATGATTTAATCATCCTTTAAAAAATACCAAAGTTTATCGGGCATTAAAATAAAGTTACCATAATTAGAATTTTTTTTCGTTACTTAGGTAAACGCATAGATGAATATTTTTTTTTGTTGAATTTGGGCTTTAAATAATATTAGATATTTTACCCATCATCATTGGCGCAATAACCCCATGGTTGATTAAGGCAGTCTGCGGACAACAGAGATTTCGAGACGAGAGATATTTTCTTTTTTACGAAGTTGGGTTGAGCCCTACGCTCAACAGTCATATTAGACCGCGACCTACCGTTTAAAATGTATTTTTGAACCCCTGCAAACATTCATAGCACCTCTAGGACTCTAACCTGAAACCTATGGTACCGAGTCCAGAGTTAGTTACTCTGCCATCAAGCCCTGCTTTACTAATAGGGATTTAAAATGTATCAGTTTTAAGCTCCGATAGATAAAATAAATATATTCTAACTGGAAAAATAATTGATGTTTTCTATTTTTATTCTTAAAATAACATTTTTTAAACTTCATTGGACAGAAAAACAAATAGTTCCATTGAATTAACAT
Source organism: Caerostris extrusa (assembly GCA_021605095.1). Lineage (NCBI taxonomy): Eukaryota > Metazoa > Arthropoda > Arachnida > Araneae > Araneidae > Caerostris > Caerostris extrusa. The sequence continues at coordinate 52,309 of BPLR01014467.1, forward strand.
TTTATGAATATCACGAGATTTCAGCTATTGGTCGGATTGCGGAATGAATAATGATTTTATAGAACTAATAAATAAAATCCTTATCTATAATATAATAGAGATAAAGTGGTAAAATACGGGAAACATTAATAATAAAAGCAAATTTAACTACATTAGCTGGGAGCATATTAACAAAATACTAAAAAATAGATCATAAAATCGTTCCATTCCTCTTAGTCATAAAAGCTTTTGGACATAAAAGTAATGATTCGTAGGTGAAACATAATTGTTGGCAATGTACTTCTAGCAAAATTAAATTATATCCCTGGCGTTAGAGGTACCTAAAGCTACCTCTTAAGATATAATTTATTTTAAGCCTTTAAACATGTGATTTTTCATTAAAAAATCATACATTTCCTTTTCCCTAAGCCAGGAGAAAGGAAAAGGAAATTGTGGTATCTTTCAAAACATAGTTTTTTTTTTTTCCAAACGATGACCCTTTATCTGAGTTCAGTGGCCGCTAGATTTGTAGCAGATTCAGTGTTATCTAGGAAGGCAGTATAGTCTAGAATTCGTGGACGAATTCGTTCTACTACGTTAAATATAATTTGATACCACAATTTGGAATGAACGCATGTAAAAGGTTTGGGCTTTCGCATTCTCTTCTTCCCCGAACCTGATCGGAGAGTGGCCTGAATGGCCAGTGGCTAGCTCTCTGGCGATCGGTACCACAGGTTTCGGGGTTAAATCCCGGCAGTGCCATGGATGTTTGTGAGTCGTTCGGAATCCACTTTAAACCGTTGGTCCCGGTATGTTTAGCCAAAAATGTGCACAAGATAACCGTAGAGCGACAAACCGAACCTGTTGGAGGGACTTTCCATCATAAAAAGGAGCAGGCATACTGGAGTATCCGAGTGCCACGTATGAGAACTTTCAATTAAGTTTATTTTTGTTGGTTTGCGAACTAGTGTCCTCCTATTTGGGACCTCATGGTCGAGTCACTAGCGCTCTGTTTTAATTAAGTTTATTTTGTTGGTTTGCGAACTAGTGTCCTCCTATTTAGGGACCTCATGGTCGAGTCACTAGCGCTCTGTTTTAATTAAGTTTATTTTGTTGGTTTGCGAACTAGTGTCCTCCTATTTAGGGACCTCATGGTCGAGTCACTAGCGCTCTGTTTTAATTAAGTTTATTTTGTTGGTTTGCGAACTAGTGTCCTCCTATTTAGGGACCTCATGGTCAGTCACTAGCGCTCTGTTTTAATTAAGTTTATTTTGTTGGTTTGCGAACTAGTGTCCTCCCTATTTAGGACCTCATGGTCGAGTCACTAGCGCTCTGTTTTAATTAAGTTTATTTTGTTGGTTTGCGAACTAGTGTCCTCCTATTTGGGGACCTCATGGTCGAGTCACTAGCGCTCTGTTTTAATTAAGTTTATTTTGTTGGTTTGCGAACTAGTGTCCCTCCCTATTTTTAGGGACCTCATGGTCGAGTCACCTAGCGCTCTGTTTTTTTGGTTCACAGGTTTTGGGTTCGATTCCTGGCGGTATCATGGAAGTTTGTAAGGGTTCGGTATCCACTTTATACCGTAGGCCCAGTCTAATAGGACTGTCTTGAAATTCGCCAGTAGTCGAGTACCTTGGCCTACCATGGTGCTGTTGCACCGATGAAAAAGTCTTCTTATTCGAAGTTCCTATGTTCTGTGACTACTTGTGACTAATCCTCAATGTCCTGCAGTGCAGGGGGAAGGACATCCCATGAGTGATCTACTCATGGATGGAGGAAAGGGGCACAGGAGGGGGTTCTAATGGAGCACACGTAGGTAGAAGTCTGACTTTTGCTCCTTGACGCTCTTACAGTCATATGAGATCGGGATCTATGGTTTAAAGTGGATTCCGAACCACTACAAACATCCATGGCACTGCCGAGACTCGAACCCCTAAGCCTTTGGTACCGAGCGCTGGGCACTCGACCATTCAGGCTCCCCTTTGTTCTACTTGCTATTTAAGGGTTATTACTGGACCGCTGCAGTGTGTTCGAGGATCCTTTGAAACACCAAACTTGTTTACAGTTTGTTGCAAACTGAAATTTGTTGACAACTTTTGAAATGGGAGCAATCCTTTGAAAAGTTAACATTGTCTAATGGTACCCAATGTAATTTTAAACAAATTCCTCTAATTGGCTCAAAGGCTTGTTTATGAGAGATTTATATTTTTTTTTTCTTTCAATGCAGCTGGCAAAAACACTTAGACAGCTTTGGTCTTGGATGCCTTAAGGCAAGTGCAAGACAGACACACTTTGCATTACCCAGGGGGCGCGTGTAACTTGAAGATAAGCCACGGACGCGGAGTAACAATGCTCCCGAAACACTCTACGATCCTATTAGACCGGGACCTACAGTTTAAAGTGGATTCCGAACCACTACACTCATCCATGTCACCGCCGGGACTCGAACGCGAAATCTGTAGTACCGAGCGCCAGAGCGCTAGCTACTCGGCCATTCAAGCCCTGAGAGATTTATATCATGTGTCTAATTTCTCACAACTAACTTTTGGGAACTCTACAAAATTAGCAAGCCTATCTAAAAGTAATCACGCGAATATTTTTTCAATTATCAATCTATCTATATGAAATACGCCTTTTGATAATTATTTATGATAATATGGGGTTTTTTTTCCTGAAAATTAAAAGATCTAATTTCGATTTTAACTTTTAAAAAGATTAAATTTTAAAAAGTATATATCAGTTAGCTTGCAAAACCATGTGATAATAACTTTTAATTATTCCGATAAATTTTGCATTTTCAATATAAAAATAAATTAAGATAATATAAGATTTATAAAAATAATAACTTTACATTTTCAATAATATAAACTTACATTTTTAATATAATCAATTTCAGTTAAATTGTAAGTTATGTTGATGTGTTTAAAATGTCTTATTAAATATTTTACGAATTGTTGAAGATGTTTTATTCGTGTCCTGAAAATTTTTTATTTAATATTTTTATTTAATTTCAAAATTTTTGCTCATTTTATTATATGCTATTTACATTTAAAAACAATAACCTAAGTAAAGTATGAAATAACTTTCACTTTCGTTGAATAATTTTTCGCATTTTCAGTTTTGAAAAAACTTCATTCACTTGAAATTTATTATTCAAAATAAAAAAAAAAAAAATTGGGGGCAATCGAAATTCACGCAAATCTAGCTAGAAAAATATTCTCAATCAGTCAGAACTAAAAAGAAAAATTTCTAAAAATTTTGTTGTTGTTTCAAGAAAGATGCTGTTTGCCTCTATTGATTATTATCGATGTAAAAGTTTTAAATTTAGAAACAACCTCATTTTTCTGCATATTTTTAAAAAAATTCAACATGAAATCAATTTTTACTGTATATTATTCTCATTAATCATTTGTTGTGAGGCCAGACATCATTTGAACTGTGATTTTTAAAAATGTGATAATATTCCTATTATCACATTTTTTCGTTCTGGTAGATCAGTATTTACTTGATTGATCTGTTGTTACCTATTTTACATAATGTGAGCGTTTCTTCAAAATTTTTTTTGCATTATCGGTTTGGTTCCAAAATAAATTTGTGGGAATATAAAAACGTTAACATATAATGCAGTTAACATATTTTGAAATAAAAATTCGATATTGGGAAGGCACTCCATCACATATTACCCTAATTATTCATATAAAAATGTTCATTAAGTTCATAAGATGCGTCCTTTGGTATATATATATGTATATATATGGGCAACTGGTGCTGTATGTGGATGCTTGTGGGGTTCGTAAATCCTTTTAATATATATAAGGTCATATATATAGGTCCTAGTCTATGACTATATGGCGTGGACTGCCGACCCTACACCGTAGAAATCTCTGTTTGGAATCTACCAGTAGGAGACTATGTGATTCCAGCGCATGTATATTATACCGAAACTTACGGTTTAAAATGGATTCGAACTACCACAAATATCCATGGCACCGCCAGAACACACAAAAAACCTGTGGTATCAGGAAAGCCAGAGTGCTAATCAATCGGCTATCAGACCTATAGATAACTTTATATGCTAGGGATTAATTTATTGTGCTAAATATATTATCCTTATGTAAGGTTTAAGAAAAATAAGGACTCAGGGAAATAAAGAGAAAAATATTACTTATTGTTTTTATATTTACAATAATGGTGACCCTAAGAAAATAGGAATTAATAGGATATGAATATATTTCTGATGTTTTTATTTTGTGATTTGCTTTTTTCAGTCCCGTTTTGCAAAAGCATCTAGTATACTAATCATTGCTCCAGAAAAAGGTAACTCTGTATAGTGGCTTTAAACAAAATATTCGGAAGATAAGTATTCATGAAGGGCATAAAAGAAAATTTTCATTTGATTTTAAAGAACACAGAAAATTAATCCTAAAATATCCTACAGTTTAACATACCATACAATATTACAAATTTTTATAATTTATAAGGTATTTATATTTTTCATGAAGAGGCTATTATTTTATTCTATCTTTACAATTTATATATTTAAAAATTATTCTCCTTTTTTTCTACTATTTTCTTTTTCCTATAATATTTATTTTTAAATTAAGCATTTGAAGTTTAGAAGTTGGCCCCAACATGTTTATGTCAAGGACTGGACATGATAAATCCCTAAGGTGGAAAGGTGTGACAGTCCTACTTAACTGTAATTAAAAAACAAACTGAAATACTATTAGAAAAGGACCTGATTGCCGAGGGACTAGACCTCAGGCCGCCTGGGAGGGCCAAGGTGCCGTTTCGAAACCAGGTGGTGCCATGGATGTTTAGTGGTTCGGATTCCCTAAACCATAGGTCCCGATGTAATATGACTGGGGTCTGGTGGCCAGTGGCTAGTGCTCTGGCGCTCTCAGGTTTCGGGTTTTATCCGGTGGTGCCATGGATGTTTTGTAACGGTTCGAATCAGTTTAAACCGTAGGTCCTGGTCTCATAGGATTGTAGAACGTCTGAAGCCCAATCAGACTTCTCACCCTCATGAATTCCCAAAACTGTAAAGGGCCACTTAGCTCTGTGCCAGTGATGCGGTGTAAAGTGCAGTAGTGGTCTAATATGACTTTGTTTGGCGTAGGGCCTGAAAATCCCTATAAAAAAGAAAAACATCCTCCTATCTCAAAATCTGCCAGCAGGCAGGACGGACTTGGCCCATCATGGATCTGTTACTCAATGAAAAAGAGTATTGCACATCTTCCACATATAATTTCCTTTTTATTTCAATATCGTTTTATCTATGCAAAAAGTAATAAACATTTTTTTCTGAAGAAATCAAGAACTTTGAAAATGTTTCCTTTAAGATTTCAAATTCTTTATTTATTTCAATATTTTATCTTAATTACTATTCTTTAAATACAGAAATGTTTTAGATTTCTAACGTCAAGACGACAATTAAGAGAAAAATTCTTTGTTTGAATCATTAGATTCGTAAACAATCTGTTTTTCACTGTTTCGAAAATTTATTAAAAACAGAATACATTTTACAACGACCGTGCTGCATTTATAATTCAGTTTAGCTGAAAAGAAGTTAATGATAAAAGCGTACAGTTGGTATTTCGCTAATGATTTGTTTATTATTCATTTGAAACTAAAACGCTAGTAATGAAAGATTTTTTGGTTATACCAATGCACATTTTTCCCAAATAATTCTAATGATTAAGAAAAAAATAGCCATGTTTTTTTCCGCTGATTTGTCACAAATGATTTTTATTCTTTTAGCTATTCAGAAAACATTTAAGTTGCAGAAATATTTTCAGATTCTTGACAAGGTTTCAATCAACCTTTTATTCTTAATGGTAATCTTTTTGATTATTTTTATCTGTAATTGGATTATTAGTCTGAACTAAGACTTCTTTAGTAAATCCAATTCATAATTGTAAATTTATTATTTTAGGAAAATAAAAGTACAATATTTGTTCACTGAATGAATTTATCATGAGTAACGTATTTTATGGTATACCAATGGTTGGAGTACAGATGTGTTTGGGTTTTCATGCATTTTTACGACAAATTCATAGTTTTAATTCATGTGTTTGTGAATGAATCTTTCCAATCATAATCTCTTAAACATAACATTTATTTATAGATATCCAATTTTTTAAAACAGATAAACTAAGATTATTTACTAAACAATTGTACATATATTCTTTTAATATTATATATATATGAATATTATTTTTTGTAAGTCTCTAGTACTATCTAATGCAGAAATTATTAATCTTTTCGTTTTACATACATTTTTACAAAATGAATTTACATTAGTCTCTAATAACAATAATAATATTATAATAAACTAAATTTATGCATAAAAATAAAATCCAAGTAAATCAGCTATATAAAAAATACAAGGATATAATATTTCATATGGGCATTTTCTTACTTTTAAAAAACTTGCAGTTTTGGGGACATCTCGGTCCACATACTGCTACATCCTTGATATCATGCAGCCCTCATACCAACATAATACTCACGTGACTAGTATTAAAAATAACACTTTACTTTTTAATTTCAAAATATTTGATTCTAAAGAAACTAATTTACTCTAAAAAATTCAGTTCAGTACTTAAATTCTGGTTTAAGTAATTCCCGCCATTAGCCATTTATATACATTTAACCAATATGAATTTCACATGGGCAATTTCTTACTTACTTTTTAACGAAACTTAAGTTTTGGGGACATATCTTTCTGTCTTCATACCACGTGTATTGATACTATTTCAGTCCTCATACCAACATTTTTTAATTGATAAAATGTTTAATACTAAAGAAACTTAATTTACTCCTAAAAATTCAACTCAGACACTTAAATTCTAA
>BPLR01014468.1:0-35928 GCA_021605095.1 Caerostris extrusa
ACGTATTGCTATCTTGTTTTCATTTGCAAAAATTAATGATAAAATAATAGCTAAATATATTCAGATTAGTTAACAATCTGATTGTTGCCTGCATGTGATTGTTTTTACGTGAATTTGTGCATGATTGTTTTGTATAACTTTTTTGTATATTTTTACTGATTTTCAAAATTGATAAATAATCTTTAAAAAAACTTATTTATTCAAATTACGTGAAGAAATTATTCCAGTTTGTAACCATATTATATAGATTTAAAACATATTCTTTCAGATATAAAACATCATACATATCTCTCATTGTAAAAAGGGAAATCGACACAAGTCAACTAATTCTTTCTTGAAATTTGTCACTTTTTCCATCTAGATAAATGTAATGGCTAATAGCAACAGTATTTTAAGGGAAATCTTTTTGCTTTTTTCTTTTTACTATTTCGTTCGAATTCGATGTAGATTTTCTTAAAATGCATTAGAGTTTTAATGGTTTGATCAATTGCTACTAAAAAACAAGTAAATTCTCTGCAAATTTTTTTTGAGTAAGTAAATAAACCTTTTATTCCGGTTAATAGATAAAAGAATTCGTGTAATGCCGAAATAAAAATAATGCTTTTGAAAAACGTTGCCAGCAGATGAATGAAACAAACAACAAAGAAATTTTCCGTTCGAGTAACAGAAGGATATAAAAATAATAACTTTTTTAGAATTGGAATTGAAATGAATGAATGGCTGTTCGAAGAATATTTTAAGCAATGGAATAACAATGAATAAAAAAAAGGACGTTTTCCTTGATTGAACTCCACCATTCTCGGTTCTTTTAATTTAAAAATTGTTTTCATAAAAATGTAATCCCGCGAATTCAGGTATTTTTTCGAACTTCGTTGAGTCTTTAAAAATCTTTCATTAATTCTCCAAAGTTGTTATTTTCCGAAGACTGAAGTGAAATGAAATGCGAATCAAAAAACAGTTCGATGAATATCGTTTGGTAAAAAAAAATTATATTATTTTTTAACTACGTATTTAATGCTGAGTTAAATTACACAGAATCTAAATTCGAAGATAAATATTGGTAAGTCTAATATATCTTTTCCAGTTTTTCTTTTTATTTCCAATTTTGGAGATTTTACGATTTCTTTATACTGATTAATCTTTCAGGATCCATTGTTCGACACTGTATTGATTATGTTTTCTGCAAATGTGGAATTCTTATTATCTCAATTTTTTTTTAAAAACTTTTCTTTTTGCAATTACGAGATGATGTAATATTCTATTTTTAAAGTCAAACAAAATTGAAAAAATGAACTACCCCCCCTTTTTTAATAAAGTGAAGTATTTCTTGTAATTGGATCAGTTAGGAAAGAAAGTAAATTTTATTTCCATTTTAATTCAAGATTTTGTTTTCTTTTTCGTGAAAATGTAAGTTTGATTAAGAAATGAAACGGACATAAATTTTTTAAATGTTTATGCAATTTACGCATTAGTAATTCTTTCTTTTTCTATTTTCATAATTAATTAAAAAATGTACCACAAACATAATAGCTAAAATTCTAGTTGTTGTTTTTTTTAAGTAAACTTGTAATATTTAAAGAATTTGTTTACATCTGTTAAGAAAAATAATGTTGAAATTTTTTTGGTTAGAACTAAGAATTATCATTAGAGCTGTTAAAAATATTATAATGTACTTTGAAGGTTAGATGTTTTATTCACGTAAATTTCGTTGTTCAATACGAAAATAGTTTTTAAAACAAAAATGGAATGTGTGATCACTGTATGAAACAATCACATATTACAGAATTTTAGATGACAATAAAATCAATGAAATATTTACATTAGCATCATTTGCCATCTGCCAATTTGGAATCGGAATCAATTAGAGTAAGAATTTTCGCGACCTTTTTCTTATCATACTATAAGAAAGCCACTGTAAAGGAATGACGATATTTATTGTGATAATAGCTTTGATTACTTAATTTTGACAAAATTAAATTGTGGTAATATATTGTCAGGAGGTCTGATGTGGCGTTCTGGTGCTCGACCACAGATTTCAGGTTTTTGAATCAAGGCAGAACCGCGGATGTCTGTAGTAGTTCGGAGTTCATTTTTGCAGTCGTGGGTACAGGTCAAACATGACTGTAGAAAGTAGGATTGTCAACCCTAACAGTAAAAAAGATAAACAACATCTCATGTTTCGTGAATCTGGAAATTATTATTTTCCAGGAAGGGGTTTGCGTCTGAAGGTCCTACTTTACTCTTAGGCACTATGTTAACTGAAGTGACAAAGTCATGTATACCTCTTAATATCGTGTCGGCCCTCCTTTCGCCCGGCGAAGTGCAGCAACTCGACGTGGCATGGACTCAACAAGTCGTTGGAAGTCTTCTGCAGGAATATTGAGCCATGCTGTCTCGATAGACGTCCATAATTGTGAAAGCGTTGATGGTGCAGGATTTTGGGCACGAACAGACCTCTCGATGATGTCCCATAAATGCTCGATGGGATTCATGTCGGGCGATCTAGGTGGCCAGATCATTCGTTGGAATTGTCCAGAATGTTCTTCAAACCAATCGCGAACAGTTGTGGCCCGGTGACATGGCGCATTGTCATCCATAAAAAATCCCATCGTTGTTTGGGTACATGAAGTCCATGAATGGCTGCAAGTGATCTCCAAGTAGCTGAACATAAGCATTTCCAGTCAATGTTCGGTCCAGTCGCACCAGAGGACCAAGTCCATGCCATGAAAAAACAGCCCACACCATTACGGAGCCACCACCAGCTTGAACAGTGCCTTGCTGACAGTTTGGGTCCATGGCTTCGTGGGGTCTGCGCCACACTCGAACCCTACCATCAGCTCTTACCAACTGAAATCGTGACTCATCGGACCAGGCCACGGTTTTCCATTCATCTAGGGACCAACCGATATGCTCACGTGCCCACGAGAGTCGCTGCAAGCGATGTCGTTCTGTCAGTAAAGGCACTGAGTCGAAGCTCCTCTGCTGCTGGAATAGGCTTCCCAAGAAAGCCAAATTTTCCGCACAGTTTTAACAGATGTCTCGTACGTCCAACATTGATTTCTGCGGTTATTTTGACGCAGTGTTGCTTGTCTGTTAGAATTACGACTCTTTTGCAGACGTAGCCGGTCCCGGTCGTTATGGTGGTACGACCACTGCGCTGTCCATGGATGCAGCGCCTCACTTCATACCTCGGCACACTCTTGAGCTATGGATCTGGGAAGGTTGAATTTCCAACGATTTCGAAATGGCGCTGACCTATGCGTTCAGCCCAACCAACATTCCAGTGCCGCAAAGTCTGTTAATTCCCGTCATGCGGTCATCCATCACGTCAAACATATTCACGTGAATAACTTGAACAGAAATGAAAGCACTGAGCATTTTATACCTGTTCTACGCGATGCTACTGCCATCTGAAAATTTGCATATTGCTATCCCATGACTTTTGTCACTTCAGTGTATGTCTTCAGTGTTTCTTGGCATGTTAATTTCGTAACTATGTAATTTCGTGTCTATGTAAAGTGGCGTAAAGAAATGACGATATTCGCTGTGTTAATTTCGTTCTTTTAATTATTCTAACATTTAAATCGTTATAGAATATCATCAGGGAGCCTGATGGCCAAATGACTAGCGCTCTGAAGCTCAGTTTTACAGGTTCGGGTCCGGAAATTTGGAAGTATAAATAAAGAGTTTTTGAAAAAAAAATTTGTCTTAATTTTTGGACACACTAATATGTGACACTATCTATTCCTTTCCGTATTTTTGAATTAAAATAATAAAACAGCTGAAATTCCGACAGCAGAAAAAAAAAAAAAAAAATTCAGAAAGGTTTAGTGGATCTTTTTATTAACTAGCTCTAAAATGAATTTCAAATTCAATAGGCTCACTGACAAATAGGTTTCCGAAATTAACTTCGAAAGCTGAGCTGTCTATGTCAAAAGAAATTCTTTTTTACTTTCGAACTTTTTGCTCATTTGAAAGAGAAAATGAAAATTCACAAATATGAGTTAGCGATGCAATACTTTCTACTTTTGTTTCTTTTTATATATTTTTCTTCTTTTACAGAAACTTGTCATATACAGTTAGTTTAGTTTATTTTTGTAGGGTTTTTTTGTCCTTTTTATCCCAGAGTTTTGTATTTTCTTTTGGCGAATCGTCCAAATCAAAACGACGGTACACTTTTCTTTCAAATCAAAAAGGAATTTAATTCTTACGATAAAAAGTGAAATGAAATGAGAATCATGTAGCATGGAGTCAGACCTGACGACGTGAAAAGAAATAAAAATAATAGCACCAAAAAATAAAAATCAAAAGAGCAAAAAAAAAATAATAACAATAACAGTAGCATCAAAAGATGTAGAAAAAAAGTGGAAAATGAATAAAATATAACATCTACTTTCTTTAGAATCCCTAAAGGACCAGATGTTGTTCGGACGGTTTCGAAATTGATTTCACCGCTATAATTTTTTGCCTCGATTTCGCTTGACTTTTTCTGCTTTGAAATTATTATTTTCCGGGAAGGGTTTGCGTCTTGAAGGTCCCAGTCCCAATTCCCGCAAGTTTTCATCTCGACCACGTGTTTTTATTCATTTCGATTTTGACTTCTGATTCAAGAATTCTGAGAAGATGCCGAAGTTTATGAAAGAAATTGCATGAAGAATAAGATGGAAAGAGGACACTACTTATGAGATTACAAAAATTTTTCCTCCATGGTGAAGAACGAGTTCTCCAAATGTGTTGCCGAAATTTCTTCCTTTTTCTTAGTGACTATATGTCGTCAGTATTTTCTTGGCATTTAAATTCCTTTCTGTGTAAAGTGGCGTAAAGAAATGACGATATTCGTTGTGGTAATATATTTGTTTTACTTTTTCCTTATTAAAAAAAGCATTTGTTCAATGTTTAATTTGTCGTAAAAATACCATCAGAGGACCTGATGGCTGACTAGAGCTCTGGCGCTCGATACCACAGATTTCGGGTTTGTTTATTTGTTTTTGGACTCTTTTAGTGTGGTTGTCTTTGGTGAGGTTAGCGATTTCTTTGAGTTTTATTTTTCCTTATGTATTCACATATATTTATTTGTGTTTTAGATATCTTTAATTGAGCCATTTTATTAATATCTTATACATTGTGAGAATAACTTTTATTTTCTATGAGGGGGTGGTTAGGCAAAAATCCTCATTTAGGCCAAATTTTTACTTTAGAAACATCAAAATCTTGCCAAACAAGTGAATTAATATATACTAAACGACGTTGTTGCATTTTGTGAAGTGTCCTGCCACATTGCAGAAAACACACATAGCCACATTGCTACTTCCTACAGAAAATTTCAACTAAAAGGTTTTTTTAAATAGTTATCTTTAAAATCACATGCTTTGTTCCCAGTTAGAAATTAATATTTAAAAAAATTAATTTTTTAATATTAATACTATAATTTTTTAAGAGTTTCCCGTATCTACTCAATTTATAAACCCTCCAAAAAAGGACATAAAATATGTATATTTGATCTATGGGCTAATTTCTTTATTAAAGACTCCTTCCAAGTTTTATTTTTAGGCTAATAATACGAATACAAAAATTTCCTATAGCTTTATTTGTGATCTACATTTAAAAGGGAAAGAAACAATAACGAAGATTTGTTTGACAAAATTTATCTCATTATAGAAAAGCAGTTTTATATTTTTGTAAAACTGAAGTTTATGAAAACATGTTTTTCTATGGCTAGAATAATATTTTAATGGTAGAAAACGTCACAAACTTAAACAATGCAGAATTATAAACATTATAAATGATTCCGGTACAAGTTAAAACCATCCTTTTTAAAAATATTACATTTTAAAGTTGTGCTGTTTGAAATTCTTACAAGCCAGCTCAAACAATGGCTAACAGCGAACATGGGCAGAATCCATCTCTTTTAGCATGACAAATTAGAGGGTAATTTGTTTTCTTCAAAATTAATAATCTCGCTCTCCATTAGAACAGACCGGAAATGAGGTGACAAAACGGATTAATTTGTTTTATTTTACTTTTTGTACATTGCTCGTTGAATATTTGGTAATTTTAATGCAACATCAAAAACTGGTGTTGGAAAAGATATTCCTTTTTTAAGAAATAGCTGTGACTTTGAAATTTTTTTTTTTTCTTTTTTTTCCCTGTGTTTTTTTAATGGTGTGAATAATATTAATAATTTATTATATTAAACTCCCATGATCTTTTAGTGCTGTTTTCTTTTTAAATAAATTATATTTTTTCCCATTTTGATTATTTTATACCGTTAATTGAAATTTAATAGGTTTTTATGTTTATTTAAGCAATTATTGAAAATCTAATACTGCTGTTCTCTGGCGATTGGTTGCACAAGTTTTGATTTTTGAGTCCCCAAACCCGGCAGTGCCATGGTTGTTTGTAGTAGTTCAGAATTTACTAAACTTGCATTATCTTGTTTTTCCTTTTTTAAATATGTTACATTTTTTTTTTTTATTTCGATTATTTTATACCATTGTTTAGAATTTAATAGGTTTTCATTTTTATTTATTTATTTATTGTTTCAAAATATAATACTGTCATTCTCTAGCGATCGGTGGTACAGGTTTCGGTTTCGAGTCCCGGTGATGCTATAGAAGTTTATAGCGGTTCGAATCCACTTTAAACAGTAGGTCCCAATCTAATATGACTCTAGAGAGTTGATCATCCTACTCCGTAAAATGAAACATCTCCTGTTTCGGAATCTGCTAAATTCGCATATTATTTTTTTTGTTTTTTCTTTTTTTAAATAAATTCAATTAGTTTTTCTCCTTTTGATTATTTTATACCATTAATTAGAATTTAATAGATTTTCATTTTTATTTATTTATTAAAAATACAATACTTTTGGTTTCGAGTCCCGGCGGTGCCATAGATGCTTGTAGTGATTCAAAATCCACTTTAAACCGTAGGTCCCAGTCTAATATGACTCCAGAGAATTGAACGTAGGACTAACAACCCTGCCATGTAAAATGAAACACGTCTCATATTTCGTTATATAACAGTAGTCAAAAGGCCTTGGCCATCTTAGGGCTGTCGCGCCGTTCAGGAAGAAAAAAATTTCCTATAGCTTAATTTGCGATCTACATTTAAAATTGAAAAAATAATAAATAAAGTTTTGTTTACCAAAATTTATCTAATTATATAATGCAGTTTTATATTTTTGTATGTTCTGTAAAAACAGAAGTTTATGAAAACATATGTTTCTAAGGGCTAGAATAATATTTTAATGAGAGAAAACGTCACAAACTTAAACAATGTGGAATCATAAACATTATAAATGATTCTAATACAAGTTAAAACCATCCCCTTTTTAAAAAATATTACATTTTAAAGTTGGGTTGTTTGAAATTCTTACAAGCGAGCTCAAACAATGGGTTACCACAGAACATGGGCAGAATCCATCTCTTTTAGCATGACAAATTAGAGGGTAATTTATTTTCTTCAAAGTCCATTAATAATCTGGCTCTCCATTAGAACAGACCGGAAATGAGGTGACAAAACGGATTAATTTGTTTTAGTTTACTTTTGCTCATTGTACGTTGAATATTTGGTAATTGTAACACAACATCAAAAACTCGTGCCGGAAAAGTAATAATGATTTCGACAAAAAATTTTTATCTTTGTTCCTCCATTGTTTTTTACAAAATTGAAGTATCGGTAAAATCAATAATTTAATATATTAAACTAGCATGATCTTTTTTATGTTTTCTTTTCTTAAATAAATTAAATTTTTATCTTTTGATTATTTTATACCGTTAAATATAGTTTATTATGTTTTCGTTTTTATTTATTTATTTATTATTAAATTTATTTTATTTTTTATTAAAATATAATACTGCCGTTCACTGGCGATCGGTGGTACAAGTTTCGTGTTTGAGTCCCAGTGGATGTTTAAAGTAGTTTGAATCCACTTTGAACCGTAGGTCCGGTCTAATATGACTGTTGGGCGTAGGACTGGCAACCCAACTCCATAAAATGAAAATATCTGTTTCGGAATCTGCTAAACTCGCATGATCTTGTCTTATGTTTTTTTTTTTTTTCATTTTTTAATAAATTAAATTTTCACATTTTGATTATTTTATACTGGTCATTATAAATTAATAGGTTTTAATTTTTAATGATTTATACATTTTTTGAAAATATAATATTGATATTCTCTGGCGATCGGTGCCACAGGTTTCGTGTTCGAGTCTCGGCGGTGTCATGGATGTTTGTAGTGGTTCGAATTCACTTTAAGCCGTAGCTCCTGGGCTGACAACTCTCCCCATAAAATGAAAACATATCTTGTTTCGGAATCTGCTAATAGGCAGACGGCCACGGTCCAACATGGACTATGGTGCCAGGGAGTTAGTTTGTTATTACTGATATTATCATTGTTGTATATTAGATAATTAATTTTGAAATATGCGTTGTATAATTTAAGTTATTAATAAGTTTTTGTAGCATAACGAACATTCTAAAAATAAAGTAATAACATTTAGATTTGTTTTAATTATATTAAAAAATTAAACATAAGAATTTCAACATTATTTTAATTTTTTTGTTATTTCCAAATAACTAAATGGGCCTTAAAAATACAAATTAATTCATATTTGTATCCTCAAATAGATGCGACATAATTCAAATAGACACTTTTGCATGCAACTCAGTATTTTAAGAATCAATAATTTTTTTTTTCCTAGAAATCCAACCAACAGTTTTATTTTCTTTATATTCGTAAACCATCCCATATTAACTATAATGAAACCACTTCATGTTCACTTCTTATAGTTTACTAACATGTAGTTATATGAGTTGGAAATAGAATTTATTATGCGTATCATTAGTAATTACATATCATTAACTTTTATTTTTAGTAACAAGTCTTATAATGTGATAACGAGGATTATTACTTCTTCTTTAAATTATCTAACAACCACAGATAGAAATTACATCTGAACTTGTACGCTACATGGTTTTTTTTTTATTTATGTAATCCTATTTTTGGTAATATTATTTTGTTCTTTACTGGATTGCCGAAGTAATTACCACTTGTATTTACTTTTAATTGGATTCTTTTTACTAACTGGAAATCATTTATGCTTTTTTATTGGTATTTTTATTGGTATGATATATTTGATGTCAGCAAATAAAGTTAATTATAAAAGAAGTTATTTGCTTGAAGTTTTAAAAAAATATAATTATAAAATGTTATTAAAAATTTACAATCTAAAAATATAATTTCATTTTTTTTTTTATTAAATGTAAAGTATTTTATTCAAACGCAAAATATTTTTGCTCTTTGTATTAAAGTCTCTTTAAAAAAATAAGATATCACTAATAAAGGCAGGAAATTAACTTTAAATAAGGGATTTTTTAAAGAGGAATTTGCCCACATTTATGTTATAAATAACATGGATATATGTGCTAAGGAAATAAAGATATGCTGTCAAAGCTCAACCTAGAATACCGTTATTAATCCTAAAGCGTAGAAGGGCATCTAGTTATAGACATAGAACTAGTGATTGAACTAGGACAATGATTGAACTCATTACAAAATACAATACACCTTTTCCCCCTCTTATAAATATCTCTCAAATAGTTGTTATTTTACAAACTGTTACAAAACAATTCAAAAATTTTACTCGTTCGATATCTTTTATAATAAATAACAGAAAAACATGTTTTTTTTCCTTTCTTGTCAAAGTTCAGTAAATGCCAAACTGTAAATAAATGAAAATTTTCTAATATTTCTTTCATTATTTATTGTTCAAAGTGGAAATAAAACAAAATTTATGAAAGAAATTCCTCTCTATGCGTTATATCTGAAAAATAATACCTCAAAAATAAAAAAAAGTAAATTTTTTACTTGTTTGTAAATCCTCCAAATTCAGTTTAATTTTAAACAATCCTAGGGCTTTTTACCTGAGGGTTCAGCTAGAATTACGTAAATATTTTATTTTTGAAAACTGGCCATGTTTTCATGCTTTTGATATTCACAATCTTAATAATTGATGAAGTCTGGAAGAATATGCTTAAAAACAAACTTTATATCTATTTATTTACTCAAATAATAATAAAAACATGTTATTACAGAAACATTGTAAAATTATTTCTTAGTTTTCATACTTTGAAACCGTTATTTTCTGCTAAGAAATATTTCCAGAATAAATATTTAACAACAATACTTTTTTATATTAGATTCTGTGAAAGCAAAATGTATCAACTCTTCATTAGTAAATGTTCGGTGTAAAAATAGAAAAAAAAACTTTTTAAAAAGAATTAGTACCATATTTTGGGTTATTTAAATATGCTTTAAAGATTAGAATTCTTTAAAGAAATTTAAAAGTACATACTTTTTATTAATTATACTTTTCCTTTAGAAGCAAAGTTAATATTTATTTGCGTTTTACTAATTTTTATTTACTTAGGATGGTGTCTTAATTTTATTATGCACAATACTTGGCAACTAGAGAATAAATTTATTTATGAAGCATAATCAAACATTTATATTTTGTTTATAAATCTCTGAACAAACATTTTTCCTTTTTTTTTTTTTCTTTTGAACTAACTTGTAAACAATTTTTGCTTTGAATTCATAACAATTCCTTCTTAAATCTTTGTTCAAAGTTGTATATATGAGAAAATGTTTTTCTATACCAAGCATTTTTTAATCTTAAATCAACCCTATGATTCTGAAGTTGGACATTTTTTTTTTCTTTTATACAAAACGGATTTCTTTAATGTATAATTAATTATATTGCATTCAGGGATTTCAACATATATATAACAAATAATAGTTCTCTCTGGCTTTTGAATAAATTCACTCTTGCTTTTGAAAAGTTTAATATGTTCATCTGCCTTGCTTTTGAAAAACAAATTAAATGAACATATGAATAAAATGATCATTTCATTTCATTTTATGTTCATTTAATTTGTTTTTCAAAAGCAAGGCAGATACACACACATTAAACTTTCAAAAGCAAGAGAGAACACATTAAACTTTTCAAAAGCAAGAGAGAACTATTTGTTATAATTACTGAATAAAATATAATCAATTATAATTATTATTAAAGCACATAATTAAATTATGAATAAAATGATCATTTCATTTCATTTTAATTTAATTATGTGTTTTAATAATTATAATTGATTATATTCTATTCAGTAATTTCAACATATATATATATATAACAGGAAATAGTTCTCTCTTGCTTTTGAAAAGTTTAATATGTTCATCTGCCTTGCTTTTGAAAAACAAATTAAATGAACATAAAAAAATGAAATGAAATGATCATTTTATTCAAAATTTAATTATGTGCTTTAATAATTATAATTGATTATATTCTATTCAGTAATTTCAACATATATATATATATATAACAGGAAATAGTTCTCTCTTGCTTTTGAAAAACAAGAGAAATGAACATATTAAACTTTGAAAACATATTTAAGTAAACGGTGTCATTTTATTTATAATTTAATTGAAAAACAAGAAAATGAACATTTTAAACTTTGTATTTAATGCTTTAATAATTATAATTAATTATATTGCATTCAGGGATTTCACCATATATATAACAAGAAATAGTTCTCTTGTTGCTTTTGAAAAACAAGAAAAATGAACATTTTAAACTTTAATAACATATTTAAGTAAATGTCATTTTATTTATAATTTAATTGTGTGCCTTAATAATTATAATTAATTATATTGCATTCAGGGATTTCACCATATATATAACAAGAAATAGTTCTCTCTTGCTTTTGAAAAACAAGAAAAATTAACATTTTAAACTTTAATAACATATTTAAGTAAATGATGTCATTTTATTTATAATTTAATTGTGTTCTTTATTGATTAACGGATAAACTTATTATCTGTAGGAACATGTGTATCATAATATAATGAAATAATGTGGTACATGAGTAATAATAATAATAATTAGTATAAGAATACTTTTGTATAGTCCTTTATGAATTTTAAAACTGATAATATTTACTTTGTACAGGTGTAGTTCAAATATATATATATATTTTTTTAGAATGCAACTTAATATTAGTAGCGTATTTTTACTAATGATTTTTTATTTAATAAAAGTATTTATTTTATGTATAAAATCATACTTGCATATTTTAAATATATCTTTTGCACATTTTAAATGTGCTAATTTATTAGATATAAATTTAAATAGGATGTTTTAATATGTGAAACTAAAATATAGTAATTAAATCGTATTTTATCATTTGAAAATCTATAAATTTAAATATATTTTAGTAGACGAAATAAGAAATATAGTAATTAAATCGTATTTTATCATTTATAACTCTGTAATAATTGTTATTTGTGGCTGTAGTCAGTTGTCATTATTATTTTTTGTGATTTTTAGCTAATTCCACTGGTGGCTCATTGGCAATTCGTACTAACTCAGTGGCAGAAAGACATAGGCTTGTATCCTCTGATGGAGTGTTTTTAAAACACTTCTTTGATTGATTCTGTAACAATTATGATAATTTAAAATAATAACGACTGCCTTGTAGAAATTTTTGGAATTTCTCCAATGGGACATTATGCAAGTTTTTCCTGGAAATTTCCTCCTCATATCATTCTAGAAGGTGACAATGTTAGGATAAAAGTGGTACGGACTGTCACAAAGATGCAACTTACGTGATTTCAAGTTTCGAAGACCTTCGATGAAAAGAAAATTCGAAACTTTTAATCACACAAATTGCATCTTTATGATGTATCACTTTAGCCTACTATTGCCATCTTCTGAATGGTATGAGGAGGAAATTTCCAGGAAAATCTTTAAAGTAAATTACGCTGTATTTCAGTGTCCCATTGGAGAATATCCAAAAAGATTTCAACAAAAAAGCAACAGTCGTGCTTCTCCATATAAAATTATCATAATTATTACAGAATCTATCAAAGAAGTTACTATAATACACTCCATAAGAGGGCATAAGCACATGACTTTCTGCACATTAGTTAATGCGAATTACCACTGACCGCCAGTGGAACTAGCTTATAATCACAATAATAAAATTACCCCTAAAGTTTCCCATTGGAGAAAATATAAATCCACTTTGGGATGAAAAATAATCTGGTGCGTGAAGACTTCCAGAAGAATCTTTAAAGAAAATTACCCTGGAATGTCCCATTAGAGAAAATCTATATAGATCACTTTGGGATAAAAAATAATCTCCTTTATTAAACTCATTTTTGTTTCAATTGAATACTTTCATTATAAATTTAAAAGGATTGTAGAAAAAATTACATCTCCTTAGATTACAAGTAGTACAAGATCCTTAGCTTTTAAACATTGCTTTTCAATCATAATAAAAAAAAAAATAAGCTTTTGCAAGATTCTTTTCTTTATATGTATTTATCAATAACAAGCTGAAGTCAGTTATAGAAGAAATTGTTCAAGATAGTCGATTATACTTTTAGTTTGTATGAATTTATAATCCTTTTGAAATCTTTTTTTTTTTGTTCTAATGCAACTGGCAAACACTTAGACAGTTTGTTTTGGATACCTTACGGCAAGCGCTTCACCGACGTTACTCACTTAGCACTACCCAGGAGGTCCGTGTAACTTGAAGATACGCCACGGATGCGGAGTAACAATACCTCCGTAACGCTCTACGATCATGTTATATCGGGACTTACTTTTTAAAGTGGACTCCGAACCACTACAAACATCCATTCCACCACTACAAACCTCCATACACCACTGGGATTCAAACCCGAAACTTGCAGTACCGAGCGCCAGAGCGCTAGCCACTGAACCATTCAGGTCCCCTTTTGAAATCTTTGACACATAATTTAAAAATACACTTTAAAGTCAATTTTTTTTAATAAAAGAGCTTGTCTTTATCTTTTAAATATCCTTTAACCACAATTAATATAGAAGAAAATATTACTAAAGTACCGCTAAACCATTGCTACTTCAGTGTTAAGCATATCCAATTCAAAGAATTACTTCACTTTCAGCCACCATGGCTCAGTGCTGGCAAGGAAGATGTCGCTTTGGGCAGTGAGAATTCGGGAATGTCTCTTTCCCCTGTAACTATGAAAACATCAACTAATCACCCAGAGTGGGGGGATGCCTTTTACAAGAATACATTTTTAAAGCTCTTTTCACTGCAATAAATGGAAGTTAAAAAAAAGTTTTTTTTTTTTTATGTGAGCTTAAAATTTTATTTTCTTGCCGAAAGTATAAGGATGTTTTATGGAAGGGTTTTACAGATGGCAAGATGAAAGAAATACTAAGGGGAAAAAAAATAAAATAAACACTGTTGCGAGAGGTATAGTTTGATTTTTCTAGTGAATGGATAAGAAAAGATCTATTAAGAAAATGTTCGTGAGAAAAGTAAACAATAGAAAATTCATATCATTTTATGCTTAAAAAAAAAAAGTATTTTTTAGAGGAGTATTTATTTCCTTCATGTTTTATACGTTATTTTTTTACTAACTTTCTGATTCTTGTCAACTACATTTAAATATATGCTTTATACAAAATAGTTTTAATTGTATTGTTGAAAAATACTGGAGGGCTCGTGTAATGAGGTCACATTTATTAATAAGCATTAATCTGTATGTGACATTTGTTAAATTATCTAATGCATGCTAGATTATAATTATCATCATCTATTTAAATCAATAGATGTTTCATTAACATCAATAAAAAAGCAGTAATATTTTCATAGACCATGACTAAATTCCTATACGGAATGGTTAAAATTGTTATAAAGATTACTATGAAAAATTATTTGATTTTAATTATTAGAAAGAAACAAATGATTACTGTAAAGAAACAATATTTTTTAATGTTCACGATTTTAAAAATGTATTATTTAAATAAATTAAATTATTTTATTTAATTAAACTAAAATCATAATACTAATATTTTTATGTGCTATAAATATGAATATAATTTTGTCTTCAATTATTATGGCTAATAAGACATTGATTCTATATTATAAAGAATATTAATTATTTGAAAATTAATCTGACTAATTGTTGAAAAGTTTACAAAATAATAATGATATTGTTCTACTTTTATATAAAAGCAGAATGATTCTTTTTAGCGATCATTTTTATTAAAATATTTATTTTTTTCCATAAACAACAGTTTTTATCACAATTCACATTAACATAGTGTGAATAAAATAAATTTAAAAATATATAATTCAGAAAGATATTTAGCAGTTTATATAAACATTCTTTTATTAGCAATTCCTATATTAGGAATCATTTTTTTCAAATATTTATTTTTTTCCACTAACAACAATTTTTATCGTAAACATTTACATTTATCACACAGAGAAAAATATTTATGAATTAAATGAACTCAAAAATATCATTCAAAAACTGTTTAGTCCAATTTATATAAACATTCTTTATTCTATCGAAAAACTAATGTAAAATGAAGCCTCATTTCAAAGAGAATTTCGAATATATACATTTGAACTAGAGATCATTTGCAAAGGATATACGATCCAGATAAAATACAAAAAGCAAAGAAAATAATCGGTTATTTCACAAACTTTAAAAAAAAAAATCTCCAGTTATTTTTTTCTCATTAAAATTACTTTTTTATTTTATAATTTTTTTTTTTTACCATTTCATATTTCTTTTTTTCTTCCAACTTTTGATCATGCTCGAACACAGCTCCCTCTAGTGTCAAAACATAAAAACAATCGAGTGTTTTTAATGGGTTCCCGAAAAATGAAAGGAAAAATTCTGTATTAATAATAATAATAAAAAAAAAAAGTGATAAATCCTTTTTTTTATTTCAAAAACTTCGCACTTTTTTTTTTTTAATACTTTTTTTTATTATTATTTCATTTTTCTTATTAATGCGTGCTTCCTGATTAATTAGCAGAACGGTAAAAATTATTGAAAGAATTATTGAGAGTGAAAAAGATGTGGAATAAAAAAAAAAAAAATGGCGGAATATAATAACACTGATAACAGTTCGTTTTTTGAAGCTTTAATTAATTTAATAATTGGAAAGGGAACTTTTGTCGAATGTTTAAATCCGTGAAGCAATCGAAACACACAATAAGCGTAAATTTTTATATTCTTTTTCTTTTTAATTCTTTTATTTTTACGCACAGCGGAAGTGCAAAAGTAATTGTTTTTTAATCTCTTGGCCTTCGTAAATTTTTGATAAGTAAGCGGTGTTAAATGAGAAAAATCAAAAGCGATTTATTGTTTTTAATTCCGTAAGTCTTTTTTGACTGGTCATTGTATTTGACTTTCACCATTTCTCGTTTTCGTGAAAAGCAATTTACGTATTGTTTAATTTCTCTGTTTAAAAAAGAATTTGGAGATTAATGTGTTTGACAGCAATGCGCCATTTTGTTTTGTTTGAAAAGTTTAATCCTTTGTTTATCAGAATGAATGGAAATAATTTTGAGTGCAATTACAATTCAAGCCTTGGCATGCTTACGAAATTTCGAGATTGAATTATAATTATTTTTCCTTTTTAAGTAGGGTGACATATAAACATCTATTCTATCTTAAAATTTTCTATGGGATTAAAATTATATATATAAATGTGTCAGAATTTCTGCAAAATGATCCAGTAATTTCATTTTGAATGAAAAATTTTAATTTCTCTAAAATTACCATTAAAATTTAAAAACACTACTAAAGTTTACTATAAGAATACGGATATTTAAAATAATTGACATGAATATGTCAGTTATTAGTTTCGTTTCAATAAATTTAAACTTGATTGTTAACAAAAATAAAAATGTTTAGTCTTATGTCAGTTACCGTTTTAGTCGTATTTATTGGTGTATAAAATAAATTTCCCGCAAAATATATATGACAGTGATGTACAAATTAGGCAGAGCCTGATGGCCAAGTGACTAGCGCTCTGTGTCACATGTTTCGGATTAGTCCCGGTGATGTCATGGATGTTTGTAATGGTTCGGAATCCACTTTAAACCGTAGGTCCTGGTCTGGTGTAGAGCAATGGGCTTAGGGCTGTGACAACCCTACCCCGGAAAAAAGATCATCAAAATCAAGATGTTAGACTTCTACCTATGGGTGCTCCATCACAACAGAAGCTACCCCTCCCCTTTTCCCTTCTTCCATGAGACCACATGGGTTTTTGACTTTGTCTAGATGTTACTGTCTATCAAGTGGGATAAGAATCTGCTACATATATTAATATTTATCGACAACATAAATCGGATTACTGAAGTATAAAAAAAGTAATAAATGCTAATATTTTTCTCCATTTTTTTTTATTTAATGTATTATAATACATATTGTGTGTGCGTGTTAGTATATTTAATGAAAAAATATTTAATCTGAATTTACTCGTTTATTTATTATGGAAATGAAATCTTTCATATTGTTTTACTAAAAAAAAATTCATATCATAATTTTTCTTCCACTTTTTTGTCATAATATTGAATCGTTAAAAAAATTAAATAAACATTGAAAAAAGAAAAATCCTTGTCAACAAATAAGTTCTCCCTTAAAGATTCGAACCGATAATTCAACCCCAACGGTTATTGGACTTGAAGAGCGAAAGATCAGAGACACTTGTACAAACAAACCAAAAGAAATATGATGTCTTCGTTTAAGCCGAAATACTAGATTTGTAGGGTTGACCACAATTCATTCGATAAAGACGCAGGAAATGAACGATATATATCATCGATATTGTCCCCTTTCTTCAGTTGACAGACGAGATAAAAGCAAGTATCGTTAAAAGAAGCCCTTTCCTTTGGAACGAATCATTCGAACCGCCTTCCTTGTATGACACGGAACGGGGACTGCATCCTCCGCAAAATACCCATTTGATTGGCCATCAACTTTTGATGACAGTCTCGATAATATGTTCGGTGATCAGTGCTGTGTGACACAATAAGTTCAGTCCAACCCCACCACTGGAGTTGATGGCGATGTTGGCGTAGTAATTCTCAAGTGATTAGGCTTAATTTCGTTGGCGTTATTATCAGTTTTTCCTCTGGGCTTGATGAAGGGGAACTTAATTTGTTGTCCTGGGAGGAAGGTATTGACGATAACAAGTAAATTTACTTAGTCTGATCCCTTCTTCCGTGGTACCTCCTCCTGTACCTAATTTCTCACAATGTACTATCCTTACAATGTTTAATTAAGTAACACTGTTTGGGTGCATGAACTTAAAACCATTTCTGTGTTTATCTTTTCAAACATATCGCAGAAAATCAGTATTATGCTTGGACAAAGTTAATATTACCGTACAGTATTTATTAGCTTGTTAGATTCTATTTTTTTTTTTTTTTTTTGTGCACTTTAAAAAAATGATAATTAAGCATTATTATGAATTTAAATATTTAAATATAAACAATAAGTAGGTACACTTTTTAAAAAATTTGTATCTAGGGATCTTTATTTAACTTTAGTACAACACGGCAGCAAGTATATTTTTGTGTATAGAGAACTTGTATCTTTTTTGTATCTTTAATTATTATTAATTTAAGTATTTTATTTACAAACTAATAAGTAGATACAATTTTTTTAAAATTTGTGGCTAGGGAACTTTATTTAACTCTAATACAACACGCCAACAAGTATATTTTTGTATAGAGAGAACGCGTTTAAAAAGAGGCATCTACAATCTTCAATGTACTAATAACTGTTATATCCGGCTTAGATAAAATAAGAGACATTTAAAATCTTCAATGTGCTAATAACTGTTATATGTTATATAAGACTTACAATATAATAACCAAAAGTCCAACATCCCCCCACCACTGAAGTTGATGGCGATGTTGTGTAGTAATTCTCAAGTGATTAGACTTAATTTCGTTGGTGTTATTATCAGTTTTCCTCTGGGCTTGATGAAGGGGAACCTAATTTGTTGTCCTGGGAGGAATGTATTGAGGATAACAAGTAAATTTATTTAGTTTGACCACTTCTTCTGAGGTACTATCCTCACAATGTTTAATTAAGTAACACTGGTTGTGTACATGCACTTTAAAAGGATAAACACAGAAATGGATTTTAAGATATCGTAGAAAAACAGTATTATGCTTGGACGGCTTTAATATTATCGTGTAAGATTCTAGTTTTTTGCATATATTAAAAAAAAAAAAAAATTATAATTAAACATTATTATGAATTTTAGTATTTTATATAAAATTAATAAGTAGGTAAACTTTTAAAAAAAAAAATGGTATCTAGTGACTTTTATCTAACTCTAGTACAATTCACAGCAACAAGGAAGTATCTTTTTGTGTAGGAGAGAATGTACTTAAAAGTGACGTTTACAATCTTCAATGTGCTAATAACTGTTATATCAGGCTTAGATAAAATAAGAGACATTTACAATCTTCAATGTGTTAATAACTGTTATATCCTGCTTAGATAAAATATGAGACATTTATAACCTTGAATGTGCTAATAATTGTTATATCAAGCTTAGATACAATAACCAAAAGTCCACCCCCACCACTGGAGTTGATGGCGATTTTGGTGTAGTAATTCTCAAGTGATTAGGCTTAATTTCGTTGGTGTTATTATCAGTTTTTCCTCTGGTTTTGATCAAGGGGAACTTAATTTGTTGTCCTGGGAGGAATGAACTGTTCTTAATTTGTTAATTTGTTGTAAATTACTTAGTCCGATCCCTTTTTCCGAGGTACTTACTCCTGTTCTATTCTCACAGTGTTTAATTAAGTAACACTGCTTGGCTGCATGCACTTAAAATCATTTCTGTGTTAATCTTTTCAAACTTATCGCAGAAAAAAAATATTTTGCTTGGACAACGCCGTATTTATTGGCACGTAAGATTCTAGTTTGTTATTTTTGTACATTAAAAAATGATAATTAAACATTATTATGAATTTAAGTATTTTAGATATAAGCTAATAAGTAGTTATACTTTTAAAAAATTGCCATTTAGTGAACTTTATTTAACTCTAGTACAATTCATAGCAGCAAGAAAGTATATTTTTGTGTAGGGAGAGAATGTACTTAAAAGTGACGTTTACAATCATCAATGTGCTAATAACTGTTATATCAGGCTTAGATAAAATAGGAGACATTTACAATCTTCATTGCGCTAATAACTGTTATATCTGGCTTCGATACAAGTCCAATCACACTACTGCAGTAGATGGTGATGGTGGTGTAGCAATTCTCAAGTGATTAGGCTTAATTTTGTTGGTGTTATTATTATTTTTTTCTCTGGGCTTGATGAAGGGGAACTAATTTATTGTCCTAGGAAGAATGTATTGAGAATAAGATGTAAATTTACTTAGTCTGATCCCTTCTTCCGACCTACTATCCTCTCAATGTTTAATTAAGTAACACTGCTTGGGTACATGCGACTAAAACCATTCCTGTATTTATCAATTCAAACATTTGTAAAAAAACAGTGTTATGCTTGGACAGCGTTAATATTAGCGTGTTTATTCTTGTAGGATTCTGGTTTTTTTGTGTGTGCATTAAAAAATGATAATGAAACATTATTATGAATTTAAGTATTTTAGATATAAATTAATAAGTAGGTACACTTTTAAAAAATTGGCATCTAGTGAACTTTATTTAACTCTAGTACAATACAAGGCAGCAAGAAAGTATCTTTTTGTGTAAAGAAAGAATGTACTTAAAAGTGACATTTCCAATCTTCAATGAGCTAATAACCGTTATATCAGGCTTAGATTAAATAAGAGACATTTAAAATCTTCAATGTGATAATAACTGTTATATAGGACTTAGATATAATAACCAAAAGTCCACCCCCACCACTAAAGTTGATGGCGATGTTGTGTAGTAATTCTCAAGTGATTAGACTTAATTTCGTTGGTGTTATTATCAGTTTTTCCTCTGGGCTTGATGAAGGGGAACCTAATTTGTTGTCCTGGGAGGAATGTATTGAGGATAACAAGTAAATTTACTTAGTGTGATCCTTTCTTCCGAGGTACTATCCTCACAGTGTTTAATTAAGTAACACTACTTGTGTACATGCACTTAAAACCATTTCTGTGTTTATCTTTTTCAAACATATGGCAAAAAAAAGTATTTTGCTTGGACAGCGTTAATATTAGCATGTTTTATTGGCATGTAAGATTATAGTCTTTTGTGTACATTAAAAAAATTATTATAAATTAAGCATTTTATAGGTATATTAATAAGTATGTATATTTAAATAAAGTTCAATAGATGTAATTTTTTTTAACCTGTTGTGCAATGCACGGCAGCAAATTATATTTTAGAAATAAAATGTATTTAAAAAGAGTTTACATTCTTCAATGTGCAAATAACTGTTAAATCAGGCTTAGATAAAATAACAGAAATTTACAATCTTCAATATGCTAATAACAGTTATTATTTCAGGTTTAATTAAAATAACCAAAAAAAAAAAGTTGGCAAAGTATTTAACTTTAAAATAAGTCCTACCTTTTTAGAGCAAAAAAAAAAAAAAATTACTAACTCGAGCATGGATAAAACAAAATATTATATTCCCAAAAATTTTTCATATCTCTTAAGTAAATGATATATTTCCATAATAATGCTGAATACATGGTATTTTCTATTTTATTTATTCAATTTCTCGAATGTTATATTTGACTCTGAGGGTACTTCTAAATCTGAGATGAATTTGTTCTGTATAATTGTATTATACTGTTCAAGTTTACCTATTTTCAAGCAATTCGTTTTGTACTTCTAAAGACAGAATAACTACATTTTTTGTTAGCAAGGCGAAAACCTACTAATTGAATTTTAAAAATTAATTTAATTCGATTTTTATATTATTATCTACATTCTACATTGTCGGTTTTCTCATAGTGTACTTATATTCTTAACAATATAAAATTTACATATTGTTTTTTAAATATATTTATATCCAGCATCATACAATTAAATGCATGTCTGCCTTTGTACCTTCGTAAATACGATATATACTTACAGTATATATCGCATTATACACACGGTATAAACGATATACAATAATATATATAATACAGCTTGCATACAATTTCGAAAACTTCTGTACTCAAACTAGTTTGCTGACGAGCAAATTTCAATGTGAAATAATCTGTCAATATTATCAATACTTTTAAATGGGTTAAGAGATTTTTAAAGCCTACCATATAGCAATCGTAATTCTAATTACCAAATTTATTATTAGAATTATAAAAGTTTCTTAAACATAAAAAGTAATAACGTTTATTATCTTTACTCACATAGCTTTAAAAATTAATAAATGATATTAACAAGACTTTAATATCATTGATGAAAAAATTATTGCAAATAATTACTTAATTTTCTCGTGTAAAGGTAGTTAACCATCTTTTAAATATTATTCAGTTTTAGTTACTTAAAGTAGTTAAATTTTAAAAACTGTCATTAATATTTTAACTAAACTACCCATGAACCGTATTTCATAATAGTACTGTTTTAATTATCATTAATGTCGTATTACTCAGTAGGTGGAGTATATCAATCTTATGTCGCGTGCCAAAAATCTATGAATAATAAAGACAGTTAATGGTTAAAGTTAAGTTTACTATATTGGGAATAATTTAATGAA
Organism: Caerostris extrusa; assembly: GCA_021605095.1. Classification (NCBI taxonomy): domain Eukaryota; kingdom Metazoa; phylum Arthropoda; class Arachnida; order Araneae; family Araneidae; genus Caerostris; species Caerostris extrusa. Next base: position 22,542 of record BPLR01014468.1, read on the forward strand.
AGGCATTCGCACTACAACCTATTTATATTTTTTTACCTAAACTTCAAGCTTATTCAAAAATTTTGAGTTTTCTTTTCTTTTTTTTTTTTAAGGAAGGAAAGTTTAAACTCTGCAATTGCAATCGAAATATTGATCAGTTTTGTATTGCGTTTATGAAATATATTCTTTTAACATAGCATTTAGCACGCAAGCATGCATTTGAATGTGTGTGTTAAAACACCTGTTTGTTTTTACCTAACTTTCCGATCTATAAATAGCAGATTTAGTTATTACACTACCCCTATTCACCTTCAGTTCCACATTCCAACAATTGGTTATTTCGATTTCTATAATTAATCTCTGCCTCAACATTTTTGACCCAGTTTTCATTTTCCAATCTAACCAATATATAATTTTTAATGATTTGTTTTTGATTTCCGTCACTGTTTCTGTCAATTGCCTAATAGTTCTTTAAAAATGTTAATAAAAAAATAAAAGAGTCATGACTTTAAAACTATCGACAAAATCCACTTGATTGTTGGCAGTGAACGGATTTAGGCTTAGGCCCGCGAAGCCCAGGCCTAGGGTGGCAAAAAATTGAAATTGATTTTGTTTTTATCAACTGTAAGCTTTTCTTGCTTTGGCAACCTCAAGATATCGATATTTAAAGAGTAGAATTATTTTTAAAAATAATTAATCGTAAAAGTAGTAAAATTTAAAATATCTAGCAAATAGGTACTAAAATATTTTAGTTAACTATAGCATGTATCTATTGATGTTAGATTTTTCATCAATTTTTCTTAAAAAAATCTAAATGTATAGTTTGTTTCCTCTTCATTATAACACTAAATGTACTTGCATTATTACGCATTGAAACACAATTATTTCAGAAATTAAGTATGAAGATGTCATTAATACTTTCGCACGAATGAAAGCAAGAAACAAGAAACAAATAGATTATATGATTAATTAGATAGATGTGATTTATTTCTTAATTAAAAGCAATTTATTTTAAATTGTGTTTTATGTGTAAATAGTTTATAGGTCTTAACTAGAGTTAATTTGCGTGTTGTTATTGGGAATACTTTTTTCTGGTATACCAGAATCATGAATTATAAATAAACATATGTTATTCTGACGCAATTAATGAGTGCATATATGTTTTTTACCTACAAAAACATGAATTGTAAATAAATATGTTTATTATGATTACAAAAAATTTGCAAACATATCTGTGATTTAAATGATTATATTTATCGATGTACAAATGGAAAGTAGTTTTAGTTGATGATTGTTATTGGGAGGAAATTTTTTTTTTTTTTTTTTCTTTGTCCTTTGTTTCTTTTCTCCAAATTTATATTAAGTGAAGAATAATGTAAATTTATAGTATAATAATGTGGATAATAATAAAAAAATAGCATGTGAAGAATATACACATTTTATTAATATTACATTTATATTAAATGAAGAATAATGTAAATTTATAACATAATATCCTCATTTAAAATGTGGATGGTACAATTAAAATATTCCTTTAATTTTCTGGAAAAAAAAAAAAAGAATTTTTTCTTCATAAAAAACTGATGCAACTAAATAGTTGTTTCCATTCAAAGGTGAAAAATAAAGAAAACGGATAATAAATATAATGCTTCAATTAATTCTAATTAATAAATTAATCAATTAATTCTAATAAATGTAATGATAATATATTGTTTCAATCAATTCTCAATCGTGGTAGTGGGCGTGAGTTAACCAGCATGTCAAAAACGATGGTTAAATTTCTGATGGTGACGCGTTCTATAACCGCTGCTTTTAAATTTGAGTAGATTCGGTGGATATTGTGATAGTGTGTCAGGCATGGATCCTCGGAATGTGTAAGCTTTCTGTATTTACCGTAATAAGAAATATTATATACTGTGTAATTCCTCTGGAAGGCATGACTCTCTCATACCACCCTGGTCTGATGGCCAATTGGCTAGCTCTCTGGACTTAGGGACTACATGATGTACTACTGATACCAATCAAAAAGGCGATATAAAAATATTTTCCATTTTTATAGTTGTCCCTAAAAAATGGAAAATTAAAAGGAAAATATAAAAACTTCTTCAAATTACGAAAATGCATTAATCTTAAGAGAAATAAAAGCATGGCATAATAATATATAAGTGAAACAAAAAAGTAAACAATGCAGAAAGAATAAACTATTGCAACAGTGCTCTGATCAAAATTGCACTCTGATACCACAGAATACAGGCTAGAATTCTGGCCATGACATGGTGTTTGTTAGCGGTTCGATATCCACATTAAAATTGTAGGTCCCAGTCTAATTAGCCTAAAGTATGCACAAAATGACCTTACAGCGACAAATCATACCAAGCCATATTCCCTCTTACCACAATCTGAAGAAAGAATATTGACTCGTAATGTTATCCATTATTAAGTGCCAACATGTGCAATTTTATAAACTACTACCTAGAAAATATCACAGGTTTGGGACAAAAGTAATAATAATAATAACAATAACAAATAATAAATTTGTGTGTGTGTATACGGGACAAAAAGTAAAGTAACAACACTAATAATAACTTTCAAATTTAAAATAAAAAATATAGGCCCAGTTTTGTAACGAGGAATAACTATTTTTAATATTAATATTACCCCTCATAATCCATAACTTTCCCACAAGATCACGAATACAACACAATTTAAAGAGGGACAAAAAAAAAAGGAAAATAAATAAAAAGTCTCTATCTTGTCGAATTGCTAAATTCTTTTGTTTATGATCTTAGCTTTGGAAAATGTAAAAAAACAAATATGGAAAACGAGCATTAAAAAAAAAATCAAAACACAAACAAAAAAATGAATCCGTCGTGTTTTGAATAGATCACAACACTTTCGTAGCTCCTAGGCTAGCCCGAAAGAATGCGTGTATTAGAAATACATTGAAGAACATTAATTTCTTATTTCTCACAAGGATGGTATTTTCAGAACTGCTGCTTCTGTTTTTTTATTTATTTATTTTTTATTTCAACTTCTCGGTCTTTTATTCTTTTTGTTGTTCTGAAATTGAGGAAACGGATGACAACTCCTCTCTTCACTTCAGTTTTTCTTTCTTTTCTTAACATCTGTTATTGTTTTTTTTTTTTGTTCTATTGTTGTTGAATATTTCTGCCGGTGATATGTTCCGCTTTTTTTTAATTTTGCTTCTTCATGAAAGTGTTCTTTGTACTCACTTTTCTGCAAAATGTGTACCGGAAGAACAGAATGTTTCATATAATAAATTAGTTATGAGGTATTTTTAAATTTTGCAGTGTAATGTATTTGAATAAATTCTTGTAGCTTTTCATCATAAAGATACACATACATCATAAAGGTATATATAAGCAAACACACACACACCACGTAAACAAACATACACACACACACACACACACAAATACACACACACATATATATGTATGTGTGTGTGTTTGTGTGTGCTGTGTATGCATACACACACCACACAAACACACACAAATACACACATATATGTGTGTGTGTGTGTGTGTGTGTGTGTGTGTGTGTGTGTGTGTGTGTGTGTGTGTGTGTGTGTGTGTGTGTGTGTGTGTGTGTGTGTGTGTGTGTGTGTGTGTGTGTGTGTGTGTGTGCATATGTTGAGCGTAGAGCGTTGGGAGTTGGACTAACAACCCTACCCGAACTTTTCAGCGGCCTGATGGCCTATTGACAAGCGATTTTGGCCTTTGCTACCACAGGCTTCAGGTTCGAATCCTTTCGGTGGTATGCTTCTTGGTGGTTCAGAATCCACGTTAAACTATAGTTAAACTAAGTGTCCACAAAATGACCATAGAGCGACAAACCAAACCCTCATATCACCACCTAACGAAACGATGTTGACTCATTTAAATAATATTCTCCATTATAATGTGCCAACAAGTGCAATTTCATAAACCAAATTGTAGAAAATATCACTACTTTTAGACAAAACTAATAATAACAACAATAATAATAAATTTAAAATTTAAAATAAAAATATTGACCCGGTTTTGTATCGAGGAATATCTGTTTTTAATATTAACATTGCCCCTCATAATCCATAACTTTCCCACAAGATCACGAATACAACACAATTTAAAGGGGGGAGAAAAAGTGAAAATAAAAAAAAAAAAAAAATCCCTATCTTGTCGAATTGCTAAATTCTTTTGTTTATGATCTTAGTTTTGGAAGATGAGTAAAAACAAATATGGAAATCGAGCATTAAAAACAAAATCAAAACACTGCAAAAAAATGAAACCATCGTGTTTTGAATAGATCCCAACACTTTCATAGCTCCTAGGCTAGCCCGAAAGAATGCGTGCATTAGAAATACATTGAAGAACATTAATTTCTTATTTCTCACAAGTAAGGTATTTTCAGAACTGCTGCTTTTTATTTTATTTTTTATTTGTATTTTTTTATTTCAACTTCTCAGTCTTTTATTCTTTTGTTGTTCCGAAATTGAGGAAACGGATGACAACTCTTCTCTTCACTTCAGTTTCTCTTTCTTTTCTTTACGTCTGTTATTGTTGTTTTTTGTTCTATTGTTGTTGAATATTTCTGCCGGTGATGTGTTCTGCTTTTTTAATTCTTGCTTCTTCGTGAAAGTGTTCTTTGTACTCTCGTTTCAAGCTAAAGGTGTACCGGAAGACCGAAATGTTTCAGATAATAAATTAGTTATGGGGATTTTTTTTTTCCATACGATATGCATATTTAGTGGAAAGTATTTAAATAAATGCTTGTCGTTTTTAATCATAAAAATACGCACACATATATACATCCATAAATACATTCATAGTCACACATACTCATACACACTCTCTCACACACATAGATACGTACACACACACACATACTCACTCTCAGTGTGTGTGTGTGTGTGTGTGTGCATATGCTGAATGTAGAGCGTTGGGAGTAAGTCTGACAAACCTGTGTGAACTTTTCATGCTGCCTGATCATGCTGCCTGATGTACTATTGGCCAGCGCTCTGTCTTTTGGCACCATAGTTTTCAGGTTCGAACCCTGGCGGTGTCATGGATGTTTGTTGGTTGTTCGGAATTCACGTTAAACTGTATTGCCCGGTCTAAGTGTGTATTAAATGACCATAGAGCCATAAGACAAACCAAACCAAACCCTCATACCACCAATTGATGAAACTATGTTGACTCATTTAAGTAATATTATTCATAATAAAGTGCCAACATGTCTAATTTCATAAACCTATATGTGGAAAATATCACCAATTTTGAACAAAAGCAATAATAACAACACTATTAAGAACTTTCAAATTTAAAATTAAAAATACTGGCCCAGTTGGGTAACGAGAAATATCTATCGATCTATTGAATATCGATCTATTTTTAATATTAATATTATCCGTCATAATCCATAGCTTTCCCACAAGATCACGAATACAAGACAATTTAAAAGGGGAAAAAAAGTGAAAATAAATAAAAAAAAATCCCTATCTTGTCGAATTGCTAAATTCTTTTTTGTTTATGATCTTAGTTTTTGAAAAAAACAAATATGGAAAACGAGCATTACAAAAAAAATGAAAACACAACAAAAAAAAGAATCCGTCGTGTTTTGAATAGATCCCAACACTTTCATAGCTCCTAGGCCAGCCCGAGAGAATGCGTGTATTAGAAATACATTGAAGAACATTAATTTCTTATTTCTCACAAGTAAGATATTTTCAGAACTGCTGCTTGTGTTTTTTTTTATTTATTTTTATTTCAACTTCTCAGTCTTTTATTCTTTTGTTGTTTCGAAATTGAGGAAACGGATGACAACTCCTCTCGTCACTTCAGTTTTTCTTTCTTTTCGTTTTTTTTTTTTTTTTTTTTTTTTTTTGTTCTATTGTTGTTGAATATTTCTGCCGGTGATATGTTCCGCTTTTTTAATTTCTGCTTCTTCGTGGAAGTGTTCTTTGTACTCTTTTCTCTACTGAAGGTGTACCGGAAGAACAGAATGTTTCACGTAATAAATTAGTTATGAGGGTTTTTTCCATACGATAAACGTATGCGGTGAAAAGTATTTGCATAAATGCTTGTAGTTTTTAATCATAAAAATACATACACACACATTATATATATAATGTACACACACACACACACACAAGCTCACACACACACACACATTATATATATAATGTACACACACACACATTATATATATAATGTACACACACACACACACACACACACACACACACACACACACAAACTCACACACACTCACACACACACACACACACACACACACACACACACACACACACACACACACACACACACACACACACTGCCATACTTCGAGACCATATTTACTTCTACTGCCATATTTCGAGACAGGAGAAGTTTCCTTTTACGGGGTAGGGTTGCAAACCTGCTCGCAACGTTCTACGGTCAACATTACATATATATGCACAACACACAAATTACATACATACACATACTCACATTATATATATATAGTGTATGTGTGTGATGTGTATGTCTATATATATATATATATATAAAATGATTAAAAACTACAAGCATTTCTGCAAATACTTTCCACTACATATGTAAATCGCTTGAAAAAAACCTCATAACTAATTTATTATATGAAACATTCCATTCTTCCGGTACACCTTTAGCAGAACAGAGAGTACAAAGAACACTTTCACAAAGAAGCAAAAATTAAAAAAAGCGGAACATATCACCGGCAGAAATATTCAACAACAATACAGAACAACAAAAAAAAAAAAAAAAAAAAACAATAACAGACGTAAAGAAAATAAAGAAAACTGAAGTGAAGAGAGGAGTTGTCATCCGTTTCCTCAATTTCGAAACAACAAAAGAATAAAAGACTGAGAAGTTGAAATAAAAAATAAATAAATTAAAAAACACAAGCAGCAGTTCTGAAAATACCTTCCTTGTGAGAAATAAGAAATTAATGTTCTTCAATGTATTTCTAATACACGCATTCTTTCGGGCTACCCTAGGAGCTATGAAAGTGTTGTGATCTAATCAAAACACGAAGGATTCTTTTTTTTTTTTTTGTGTGTTTTGATTTTGTTTTTAATGCTCGTTTTCCATATTTGTTTTTTAACATCTTACAAAAACTAAGATCATAAACAAAAGAATTTAGCAAATTCGACAAGATAGGGATTTTTTATTTATTTATTTTCACTTTTTTTTTTTCTCCCCTTTAAATTGTGTTGTATTCGTGATCTTGTGGGAAAGTTATGGATTATGAGGGGTAATATTGATATTAAAAATAGATATTCCTCGTTACAAAACCAGGTTAATATTTTTATTTTGAATTTGAAAGTTATTTTTTTTGTTGTTATTATTACTTTTGTCCCAAAGCTGATATTTTGTAGATATTAGTTTATGAAATTACACATGTTGGCACTTTATAATGGATAATATTGCACAAATGAATCAACATCGTTTCGTCAGAGAGTTGTATGAGGGTTTCGTTTGGTTTGATTCATTAGCTCCATGGTTATTTTATGCACACTTAGACAGGGACCTACAATTTAACGTGAATTCCGAACCACCAACAAACACCCATGCGACCGCCAGAATTCGAACTGAAGCCTGTGGTATCAAAGGCTGGAGCGTTAGCCAATAGGCCATCAGACAATATGAAAAGTTCGGGGTAGGGCTGTCAGTCCTACTTTAGCTCTATATCCAACATATGTATATATTCATGTACGTATAGTACAAATATATATACGAGAAATCATTTGATAGAATTTTCTTAAATGAAAATGTCTTCATTTTAAAAAGAAAAATACAAAACCGTTGATAAGTTTAATTTGGTTTCTATTAAAGAATGCTATTTAAGTAGTTTCTATTAAAAAAAGTAACTACTATATAATTCAGGATATTTTGTTAGTATAGTAATTAATATATGAAAACATTCTTCCATTATGAGAAATAAAAATTCTTAAACAATTTGCAATACATATGTTAACGTACATCATTTTAAACTTAAAAACATATTAACAATATTTATCTCTAAATAACTTCTACAATTCAGAAATTAGATATAAAAGTATTTATTATATATATATATATATATATATATATATATATATATATATTTATTATATATATAATATTATAAATTGATATTGTAACACATAAAAAGCTTTCTTTGTTATTCATAATTTTTTTTAATTTTTAGTTATCCTATTTTTTGTTTGTCATTTTTTTCTTAAAAATCAAAATCAAAAAATTTTTTTTCCGATTAAATATTATAAAATTTATTTAAGTATAAATAAATATTTTCATACAATCTCTTGTACAAGATAATATTTTTATCTCCATCGTAAATTATAATTCATTACCGAAAAAGTTTTATTAGTTTATGGATTTATGTTTTTCAATAAACATTCAGTACTTTTGTCGATACAAGAAAGATTGATGTTTAAAACAGCTTTACGATTTTTCCGTGTAACAATTAAATATCTCACAGTTAAACCGGAATCACGCTGTTTGGCAGGTCATGGTAGTTTGTTTTCTCCCATGGGGTCATGGGAGAAACAAAGATACCAACACCGAAGGCCTTTTGAAAATAACTAACCTTGAAAGGTGTTTCAACCGTTTATGTGTTTATAAAAGATGGTTGATATTTCCATATTTTTTTTTTAAGTAAACTGACGTTAGACCTTCACCAGTAGCGCGTAGGAGGCATCAAAATGGTTCCTGGCGTATATTTAACACATCAAAATTCTTTCTGTATTTGTACATCTTGACAGTTACTATTCAACATGGAATGAGAAGATGTTGAAAATATTACAAAACTGTTAAAAAATACATTGTCATTTAATTTTATAATTATAAATTAACTAGTTAAACGTGTTAGGTCTTCAAAATTAGTTGATAGCTTTATCTTTCGACATAAGTTGACTCAGATTTTCTGTAACTTGTATATTATGCACTTATTATGTTGGATTATTGTTCCTGTCACGTTTTGAATCTTTAATAATTGCTTTTCAACATTAACATGGCATGGATGCTATTAATTATATTTTTATAAATACAATGATTATTACACTCATACTTTAACCTAATTGCTTTATTTTTTATAATGACCATTGCTTAAAAATATTTGTAACTTTCATATATCCTATTATTGGAATTTTGAAACACATTGCTTTAATTTAAATATTATTTATATTTCTCCTTAAGATATTAATTTTATTACATTTCTCCTTATGATTTCTCCATCAGATTTCGTTCAAAATTGAAAAAAAGAAAGCTAATTAAATATAAAATTTTGAATTCCAAATTATTTTATAAAAAAAAAGCACTTGAAAGAAATTAAAAAATAAATAAAATTACGGAATTTCAGACTATTTTATAAAAAGTACGTGGAAGAAATTAAAATTAAATAAATAAATAAAATTATAGAATTCCAAACGATTTTATAAAATAGCTCTTGAAAGAAATTTTTTGAAAAATAAATAGACTACAGAATTCCAAACGATTTTATAAAAATACTTGAAAGAATTTAGAAAATAAATAAATGAAACTATCGAATTCCAAACGATTTCATGAAAAAGTAAAAGTACTTGTAGAACTCCAAGCGATTTTATAAAAAAACTTGAAAGAAATTAAAAATATAATTATTAATAAAAACTATACAATTCCAAACGATTTTATTAAAAAGCACATAAAAGAAATTTAAGTAAACTAATAAGAATAGAACTTGAAAAAAATAAGCCAATCAAAAACATTCAAAGTAGTCAAGGAAAAGAAAAAAACTGATAAAGGACACGAAAAAAGTGATAAAGGGAATGAAAATCCCGTTCCCCAAAATAATGCCCATGATTGTACTAGTAAAAATAAAGTTCTATTTTTAGTGAGTTCACATAGAATTATTTCTTTATATTACTTATTTATTGCCAATAAACTGCGAACACTATTCCATACCGTGACCTGGAATCATCAGTCTTTTATTCATCTCATTTCAGCAGATTAATAATCCCAGTAAACAATCACTGCCATGCTGAAGAAATGAATAAACAAGTGCCTCAGAAGTCCCCTCCAGCTTTTCCATTTCTCCCCTTAAACGACGCTGCAACAGCGCTTGCTGCACAGAAAACGATGAAATCAATTTGTTGGCACCGGAAGTTCACACTCGACTTCTTGTTAAACGGAATTTTAAGAGAACCACAAATTTCGCAACCAATTTACGGTTCTCTCATTTCCCAAAAACTTTTCCTGCGAGAAAAGTGCCGTAAAATGTTTCAGTTGGAACAACTCTTGTAATTATGAAGGCTTGCAGAAAACTTTATGAAGCGTGGTTCTCCAGATAAATGTGAAAGTTTTACGATACCTGAATTTATTGATGCCTGAAGCTCATCAAATAAATTTTCAAGTTTTCAAATTACTAATCTTTTGAAGTGTGCTTATTTAGTTGAATGTTGTCATATGTGTGTTGCTTTTATTAATGCTTCACTTCTTTTTATGTTCTAGGTAAGCAACTGAATTCTGCATATTTCATCAGCTTATTATGGCCGGTACTGTGAGTACAAATAAATATATCTATACTTTTGCATTAAAAATCTTGTACAGTTTGTCTTAAGGTACCCCAAAAGGTTTTATTGACCACAATGAATTTTGGTACAACTTACGTATAAAAAGATTATCCAAAATGTATCAAGTCTTTTTAACTCCATTTTAAATTACAAATGGTAGCTTTAAACCTCGTAAATAAAAAAAAAAAAAATCATTATTTTTTAATAGATTTTGTAATATTTTAAAAATTACTTCAAAAATCTACTACTGCATGCTATATAAAAAAAAAAACTGATAAAATTAAAGTTTTAGCATTAGAATAAAAAGGTTTAATCTAATATCACATAAATATGTGATTAAATATAATCGCAGTTTTCTTTTTGCTTATTTTTTATTTTAAATGAACAAATAGTGTTGTTTTCTTATCCTACTTGGTCGACAGCAACATCTAGACCAAGTTCATGAACGCGTACAACTTATATTAAAAGATAAAAAAGGCAACTTCTTTTTGTCCTTGACCTTGCGGCACAAAGACATAGGGTAGCCAAAGGGAGAAGCCTGACTTTACCCCCACCCAGTTACACCTCCAGGTTCTAGATACCCATTTTAGTCGTCTTTTACGACATGCATGGACTACAGTGGGGCTATTCTAACACGGACTCACGTGGGGTTGAACAAATAGTAAAAATAAAAACAAATTAGTCAATAATTATAATAAAACTATCTGTGAAATAATTATATTGAATGATTGTTTTTAATTAACGATTTAATTAATTTTTAATTTTTTAATTAATTCATTTGATAATAATTTATTTTTAAATCGATTATTTATGTCGTCAATTTCTCTTTATTTATTTTTTTTTCAAAATCTTTAGATCATAATTTTTTGTATTTATATATAACTTTTCATCATTGAAGTACAAAATAATTTACTCATTAATTGTTTAGAAAATCACAAAAAAAAAAATACATATTCTGTCTATACTGTATATCAATTTCCCAAGTAATAGTTACAACCTACTAGAAAATATTTATATTTTTTATGTAACTAATTATGTATTATGTACTAGATATCTTAATTCGTACGACATTTCTTCAAAGCAGGGATTTTTTCCAAGTAGAAAAACGGTATTTTATCTAAGAAATATTTTCTCAGAAAGAATTCTTAACCTTTTCAAGGATTACTTTAAGTATATAAAATTTTATTAAACCTCCACCGGGAATATAAATTTACATAATTTCTTCAGGATCTAATTTCTTTACAATCTCTAAAAAAATATATCGCACATTTACTTCATTTTTCTACTTTTGTAATTATCTTTAAAATCGATTGATATAAAACACAATATATTTCTCAATGTAAAAATAAAATGTATTGTAATTGGTGCAACTGTTAATTAGCAAAAATCTAAAACGTCTTAGCAAAAAAACATTTCTTCGAGAAATTCCAAGATACTACTTGGATTGCTACGGAAGCTGCCTTAAATTCAATCATCCAAGATTTTGGACAAGAAATACCTCAAGAAATTCCATAGAAAAAAAATATTAAAAAAAAAAAAAAACTCCATCAAATTATTTCTATTCTTGCAGCCTCTTTTATTGGAACAATCTAGAACCCTTAATTACACTTTAAGAGGACTCTTCGTAGAAAAATGGACGCACTTAACCTGGAAACCGCAGTTACAGTTTCAATTACAGGGCAAATAATTCCAGAAAAGAAAAAAAAACATTAGTAAAAGACATTATTTATCTGCTAGCAAGTCTGGATCCTAATCGCTTTAATTCTTTTTGATTGTATGTGTAATAGGTAATGTTCCACATTTGAATGCTTAAGACACAAAAATACTTTTCCCTCTAGAATCCTGGAAAAAGAAGAAAATTTAACATCTTTTACATAGGAATTGTATATTTATTCAAATATTTCTCTTTTAGTGTTACAATTTATTTCCGTTATCTGCGAAATAATAGTTGTGTTTTGTAATGTAACGTAGTTCACATTATTTTTATGCTTTCTATTAATAAGATGAGGCTAGTTAGGCTATATACAAATTTTCACATTAGGAAATGCATTGAAGGTTTTTATGTTTGGCTGTACAAATCTTTACGTTAGGGACATGTACGCTTATTAGATATTAGGCATATATGACGAATATAATCGACGAATATATAAAATTTGAACTATTTTTAATAAAGACAAATATTTGATTGAGGAACAAGTTTATTAGCTTACCTTACCATTGAATTACAATACGTTACCAATGATTACCATGGTATTTTCAGTTTTGCATCTGCCACATATATATATATATATATATATATGCATATAATTATTCTATTTTTACTATCATGGAATTATAATTTAAGTTGAATATAACTTCAATACAATTTGCTAATGTTGCAATATTACTTATGTTGTTAAATATTTTTATACAATTGCTTTGATACGTTGCAATAAATATATCGTAAGCCTATCTAATTACCAAAAGAACGTTTAATACTAGGCAATATAAAGCAACTAGAGGTTTACTATGAAATTTGATGGAAAAAGGCGTCTTCACAAGATTATCAATAATATAAGTATCGGTTATAATTCACTTGATTTAAAATTTTAATTAAAAAAGGATCTTTTTAACTTTGAAGAACATATGAATCATGATTTTTTTATTCTTATTTAATCTATTCGTTATTATTATTATAGGAATATTTCTGTTATATGACTGTACAGATTTACAAGAAAAAAATTGAAATTAAATAAAATATCCATAACAAATTTATTTTAATCACTAGTTTTATTCTTTTAAACACCATTGTGCTGTCTTTCTTTTCAAAAAAAAATATCCACAATCAAAATAAAA
>BPLR01014469.1:0-16557 GCA_021605095.1 Caerostris extrusa
AGTATTTGTCCCAAAGTGGCCCGGCAAAAGATCAGTTTGGTCACCCCTACACTAAGAACAACTTACAAATTCACTACTGTACAACTTGAAATGACCGCTGTTAAAAATATAAAATCAGTGGTTCTAAACCAGTAAAGTGTGATTCACTGACTTTATTCAGCACAAAGGCAGTCCTTATAAAATATTTATTACAGATGCTATGATACAGAGGGATGAAAAGCTGTACAGATGCTTGATATTCTCAGATGGGGATGACCAGGTTGGTGAGCAGCTCTCGAATGGCTGGGTAGATGCTGCACTCATCTGCAAGAGAAACACATCATGTTTATTCACAAGCAAGGTGAAAGTACGGCACAGAAAAATATGTCAATATTCCAAAGTTCCCGTAAGAAAACATATCCTTCATGGGCTACAATACTGGCACGACTCAAACAATGAAGTTTGGAGATAAACATGTTTTAAGTATTTGTTGGTTTTGAAATGCAGAATCACACACATAATTGATATATAAAAAGAAGTAAGTTATATACGGGGTTATTGTGATTAAAGTCCCACTTTGAAAATGCTGTCAAAAAGAACCACTCGTCACAATGAGTTCTCATGTGAACTGAAGATACTCAAGAAGGGGGAAACGGTACGGCATCAAAAAAAAGTTCCAAAGTATATTGATAGATGGCGATGTAAGCGGACTAAAGAACGGCTGCCAGTTATAGTTTGAATTGAAATGACAACGTATTTGGCACGAGTTGCACATTCAACCCACTGTAGTGTACAACGTGCTCGATCAACGCAGATGAGAAAAATTGGTGGAGTTTTTTTGATGCCTTGTCGTTTCCCACAATAAGTTTAAATTTGAACTTGAAGGTGGAAGCATCAAAATGTATGAATAGATGGAGCTGTCAGCAGCCTAAAGAAAGTGAATTCGACTGCCAGTGATATTTTGAATCGAGATTACAACACATTTGGCATGAATTGCACATTCGACCCACTGTAGCGCTCGATGTGCTGGATTGTTTGGGTTTTTTGAAGGAAAAAATGACTTCCAAGTCATTCAACCACTGTGACACTGTGAGTGGAAAGCCCATCCACCATGGAAAAGTCATACATACCAAACTGAATGGAAAAATCAAAGAAACTTTTTGATGCTATACCATTTCCCCTTCTTCAAGTATCTTCAGTTTAAATTTGAACTCATTGTGATGAGTGGTTCTTTTTTGACAGCATTTCTAAAGTGGGGACTTTAATTATAATCACCCTGTATGGGAGTCGGGCATTATTGAAGTAGTCGATATAAAAACAAATCGATACTGATTTTTTTTTTTATAAAATAATATATTTTTTTCCCAAATTTAAAAATGATGTTAAAGAAGCAATTCAATTGCATCTTTTTCAATAACACAACCCATAGCAAGAAGAGCGATTGCTTTTGGCAGCGAACCAAGTTAGTGTTCAGAGACTCTTGGATCCACAATAGCTTCTATTGTAGATCCAAGAGCTTTGCTATTTAGCTATTTAGAAGAATAGAAGCTATTTTAACATTAAGAACAAAAAAGATATAATATATTCCAAATTTTCATTCTTAAAATGTACAATTTTCTTTTTGCATGACTTCAGCTATTCTATAATGCTTTGTTAATTTGGTACTATTATCTTTATACAATATATATTTTTTTTTGTAAGCATATTCAGAATACAAAAAATAAGTGATTGCAAATACTACACCTTTAAAGTTGTAAAAATACTCTATTAAATGAAAAAATTTCAATAGAAGTAATTAAATTTCACACATTTTTTAAATCCATTAATAAAGATTATATTTCATAAAATTACAATAGAAAGTCAGGAACCATAAATATTTTGATCATCTATCCACTCCTTGTAATAAGGTAGCCTGATGGCCAAATGGCTAGCACTTTGGCCATTGGTATGACAGGCTTCAAGTTCGAATCCTGGTGGTGGCATGGATGTCTGTTTGTGGTTTGGAATCCACATTAAACTGTGGTAGGTAACGGGCTAAATTGAGAATAGAGCAACAAAACAAAACAGACCTTGCATTAAGGAATCAACATATTGCAATGCAACATAGATGAGTCCCAATTACAATGATTTTTCACATTAAAATTAAAAACACAATCCATTTTACTCATGGGTGATAACAAGAAATTTATATGTTATGTTTTTTGAATCAAGTTTGCCACACCATGCAAATAAACAAGCAATGATGTTAACTTCAAATTTGTATTAGGCTGTAACTAGGATTGCAATATCGGACCAAAAGTTCAATAACGGTATTCGGTATTTTTTTGATCTTAATATCGTAGTAGAAATTTTAGAAAAAGAAAGAAAACCCTGGTGTTTTTTTTTTTTTTTTTTTTTTTGAAGCAAGTTTATTAGAGAATGTAAATATCACAGAAAACACTCGAAATGCAAAACCATCTAATGCTGTCATTTTACTTATAATTTCATCCAAATCATCTTTTTTTTTTTTTTTTTTCTCAAAATAATCTAAAATCCCTGATGGCTTGGGCTTAGAAACTGTGCTTAAGTTTGTATCATCAAAGCAATTAGATTCTTTCCTCTTTTAACAAATTTTAGTCATGTTTCGTTTTTAACTGTGTATGGAGTCCGCTTGTACTTCATTCACTTTTAATAACTCTTTGAAATTTTTTTTACATTGTGCCACCATATTATTTTCTCATCCTATAAATAATGAAAACCAAAACCAAAGTATTATCAACTGATTTTTGTTCTTCTTAAAAGTTATTCTTTATTCATTATTATGGGGTATCATTTATGAGTAGAGATATATAATAAATCTGAAAATATTTGGAAACTCTAAAGTATGATATGCAAAATACAATGTGAATAACAAACTCACCCATTTAAAAATATCGAAAAATCACACTTTTTCATAACTACAACCTTGTTTTCACAGATAAGAATTCTAAATTTCTAGTAATACCAAAAAAACCGGTATTGAAACTGCAATACTGGTATTACAAAAATTGTACAAATGGCTCAAAATACCGGTATTGCAATCTCTAGTTGCAAACCCATAAATATCATTCTATACCTCTTTGTTCTATTAATTGAACACACATAATAGCAATAATTTTATAATTTGTTTGTGCAAATTGATAAAAATGGAAATAATTTTTGTACTTCATTAGTAAAGCTCACATTAGGGAAGTACTTACTATTATAAAAGAAAAATTCTGCTCAATCAAATACAAATGAAATCGAAATGAATACAATAAAATAATAATAGATGAAAGCAAAGTGTGGAATTGTGGTAAAATGCATGCAACAGCTTAAGATAAGTTACACCCATGATATTTTAAGTTGAACATAAATTATTAATCTCTTTTTTTTTACTAAACCCAGTAAATTTAAAATCTTGTATTGTGACCAATAAGTGCTTCACACATTGGTATAACTGCTTAACTACACCGGAAGGAAAAACATCCATCTAATTCTTAAAAACATGTAGTAGAAGATGTAATACACCACATGAGTATCGTATTTTTAATTATTAAAATTAAAATTTTTTATTGCAAACTAAATTCCTAAATGAATTTCATTCCCTATGACAATACTTACAATTTGGCCACTTGCCACATGATTGGTGATAGGACTTGCATGTGGGTGCGCAGTAGAGCTACCTCCCGTGGTGCATCTGGTAACACTTTTTAGTGACTGAAAGATCTACAACTTGGCATTATGTCTTCCTCCTCACTTGGATAGCTCTTCGAGTGCTACAGTGGGCTATCTCAATCCAAGCGCTGGGCTTTGCTGACTCTGTGTGAGAAGGATATTGATATCTTGCTATTATGGAGGCAGAGTTTGACAACCGACTGCCTGCGAAACCTCTTTGCAGACTCAAAATTGACTTCCTTCCCTCAATATGCACTCTGTGCAGCTCTGGAGAGGCCATGGACTCCACGCATCTACTGCACCATCCTGCTCTGATGCAAGACTTTTCTCGCCGAGTGATATTGGGAGGCTAGAGATTAATGAACTTGTTTCAGCATTTGTTGTATTCTCTGTTCTTTTTTATTGCTGTAACTGTTCATAATCGGTCATTGAAATAGGACTTGCATATAGACAATTTTTCTTTCTCTTTTTCTCTTTTAATAAATCAGGTAGTTTAAAAAAAAAAAAAGTTTCCATTATACAGCCAATCTGATCGTTAAAATTAGCCTTAAAAAGTTATGATATATCACTATAATAAAAGGCATTCTAGATTTAGGCATTAGTAATGGTTGCAGCACTTACTAGGTTGGGGTTGTATTCAGCAAAGCGTTTCAGCATGTTGGTAATGATGTAGACGGGATCCGTGGGCAGCATGGGCATAGTGTCTCGTCGGTTGTCCGGCACAGTGGTGGTGTTCATCTTGATGTCGTACACGGCAGAGAAGACTACAGACTGAGGTTCCACCCCGGGAGCCAGGTTGAGGCCGATCCGCGTTACTGCGCCTGCAAGAAAAGTGAGAGATAAATCACAAGTGAACATAGACCTGGCAACTGGCGTACCGATTACAGAGTACCAACAGGGGGAAATACCCCTTAAACCTCCTCATCTTAATTCATAGATACGCTTAGAGTTCTAAATGGCTGCTTAATTAATGTTAATAGAAATACAAGATAAAGTTCCTAAAATTCAAGTTAAGTGGTACTCAAAAAAAAAAAAAAGATGAAAATACTAATAATAAAAGTAAAATGCAAAATAAAAGAAATTAAAGTTAAACTTAAATTCAGTACAATTAGGGACCAGTTGTCGATGCCAAACTATTGAAAAATAAACAGAGTATGAACCCCATTTGAATAAAACACAAGTACACAAGGGATTATGCCAAACGGTAGGAGCCGATTGATGAGTGATGCTGCAAAGTAAATAAATTATCCACACACAAAAAAAGGCCATAATCAGAACCGAATTTTTTATAAATTTTCGATTTTAAAATTTTTATTTATTTGGTTTTGTTCCATCCTTTTATTTTCCTAACAAAAAAAAAAAAAAAAAAAAAAAAAAAGGGGGTAAAAAGCGTACAATAAAAACCTAACTATTCATAGACCGATTTTGATCAGACTCATAATTATTTTATTCTTAAATATGTGCAGCAGTATGTACATTAGCACTTGCAATTATGGCACAAAAATTAGTATAAAAATCTGGTTCACGAATTTGGGTGACATTTTGATACTAATGTAGCTTTCAAGCCTGCATGAAGTCTTATTTTGTTTTCCTGCAGCATTTTTCCACTTGGCAAAATAAGGTAGTCAGCATCAAGAGCAGAACAATGATTCTAACTTTACATTCAGTTATTAAGTAATGCATATATGAAAAGGTTTATCAGATGTTATAGTAGCATTGTATTGATCCAGATATGGCTCAAACAATAATTACAACTAATACGATAATATTTTTATTCAATCACTTTGTGGGATTGCACGATTGTTTCATTTAATGAGCATTAGTTAGATGACAGAAAAGTTAAAAAGAATTCTTTCCATAAGCTGGTAAATTAAACATCATAAACATATCAACAGCTACATTCAACCTTTCATATTAGATAAATTATTTAACTTACTGAGCAATTAAATTTTTGCAAGTAATTAACATAAATTCAGTTCAATAATCATTTAGATATCAGAAAATTTGTACTTGTTCTATATAAGAATGGAGTACCATGAATATATACAGATGTTAAATTAATCATTGCAGAGAATGGTACTCACAAAGAAGAGCATGCGGTCCTTGATCATGGCAATGGCTGACATGCCCGGGGGTGCAATGGGGAGCTCCAGGGGGTATGGTGAGGCACAACTGTATGGCCCACTTGAGGGAGCGGTCCGGCACCTGTGGAAAAGAAAGACAATGCTTATGATTAGAATATATAAGCTATCTGTAGTCCTTTGCGTTTCATCATTAACTTTGTTTAGATATCTTTTTTCAGAGTTTTCAAGAAGAACATGAGGATGCAAGAGGAACTAAATCATTTGAGTTCACACAGACATATGTAAGAGGATGAGAATTGATCACAGACTCCCAGTCACATAAGATGGCTAGTAGTCTTTAATAAGTTAGAACTTCTCTTCACGAGGTTCACTTTAAAAATTCTTTCAGAGTCTAACAATCTTCTCCATTAAACAATTGAGGGCGGGTTAAATTTCCACTGGACCCGATATAATTCAGCTTCTTTATACACTTTATTCCATTTGATTTCACAAAGATTGAATCGTTCTCATTAACAGAATGTATAATGACCCGAATGATAGTTCATTACATGAAAATGCTCATATGAAAATACATCTATCAGGTATTAATATGGACGAGAGCAAGAGTGGAGAATCAATATGCTCTGTTATTCGAGTTTTAATTTTAATTAATACCTTCTTCATCTTTAAATACATTACAGAGGCATACATTATTAGGTACAAGAAAATTATAGGATTGGATCTTTTTAATAATAACTTTCTGCATGTTCTTTTCCTGCAACGAAAAAAAAAATCTTATCAACAAATATGTGTAATTCAGATGTCTTCTAAATAGTGTGGAATTTCTACATTATTTAAGATGAGCATCTTTACTAACCAATTAGAATGATTTTTAAAGGGTTGCCCCAATTTAATTTGTTTCTTCAGCTCTCTCCTTATATCAAATGCTTTGAAAATGTGGTTGCAAAATGCAGAATTCCAAGTGGATCAAATATATGCTGTACCAGAGTAAATGTCTTTTTTTTCGTTTTAATTTACATATACTCGATTGTGGGTACTTCAAATAGAATGGATAAGTTCTGCTTATTTCCAACACTCAGAAAAATCTGGTTTGCTGCTAAAGCAGTCTACTGTCTTTGCTACTGGTTTGATGGAAAAGACAGAATTACTATCTTAGCATTTCATTTTAACATTAATTCCTACAACTTTGAAAAAAAAATTACTTCTATAAATCGACTCCCCTGACTCTTTTAAAAATGCCCGACTCCACCCTACCTTTCACTCACATAATAGGATTGTTTTGTTGATTGATCAACACCAGACTCATTTGCAATTCATTTGAAAACTTTGATTTCAATGGTTTCTGTGAATTTGAGGAAATAATGTCTGGTGGTACAGAGAGATAAAAGTTAAGCATCTGTGATGCAGTAAATTTATTATTTTAGTAGCAACTGCATTTAACTTGAGTTTATTTTGAAGTGCTCAACATTATGTGAAAAGCAACTTAAATTGTATACATTCATTAAGATAAAGAGGTATTCATGAATTATTTCACAAAATAACTTCATAACTGGTATATTTACTACTATTAATTGCTTGCATAAAACTTTTATCTGTATCCTTAATGCAAGATGAAAAAAAATAGTTTTAATAGAAAATTTTAATCATTATATCTCTGTGAAGTGAAACATTGATATATAATAAATACATTTTTCTAAAATATTGATATTGTCATAAATATTGCAGAATTATTTGAGTACTCACCAATGCTGCATGACATTGGCGAATCTTAATAAAGCATTGTTTCAGATGAAAAATGTTTAGAAGAATAAGTTTGTTGTAGAAAATGTTCATGGTATAATAACATGGCTGATATTCAAATTTTTTTTTTTTTTTTTTTTTACATCATCCTTCAAGAGAAACGTCAGCAAGAAAAACTCTTCTGCCTAACTTTATTCTCATAAGCGTTAAAGTTTGGAAAAAATGTAGAATTACCATATTCAGTGTATATACCTAGAAATTTTAGAACATTTTCTACAGTTAAAGTACAGGGATCAGCTAATATCACTAAAATTAATGCGTTTATATTTCCTAAAATTATGGGGAAAATGGAATTATTTCATTTAAAACTGAGTTATTTGTTTTATGAAAATGAGTTGCTTATTTTCAAAATGATTTATAGGGCTTTTATTAATTCGTCGTCCAAAATGAAGTATCTGATGTTGGTAAAATCCTTGTCCACCTAACTGAAAAGTATCAAACATAAAAATTACAATGGAAAAGGAAAATTATTTTTGTCTTTAAAGTTTCTTTAGGGTGTTTTAAATGTAACCTTAAAAAAAAAAAAAAAAAAAATCATAAATCCTTCATCAAAGTCCATGTTAGAATCCAAGCTTCTAAATAGCTTATCAAATTCATTTCCATTTATTAGAATGTCTGGATTGATATCATCATACCTTTCAATGCTTTCCAAGCTCGAATTTTAAGTCCTCTTGATATAATTGTTTATAAAAATCATGTTTTCATTTCAGCTTATATTTGGAATTGAAGAGATATTACTGTATATAAAATTTTAAGGTTAAAATTTTTTTAGTTTTAAGAAACTTACCATCTCTAAATGCATGATATGAATAAAGTCTTTGAATATTCGAAGCGGAGCATTCAATATTCTTCCAAAAGCCTGTAGAGCATTAGGCTTGTACGGAAATGAAACCACCTGAAAATAAAAGAGTATTGTATTTTAAGATTTAGTACAATAAGGGATGTTCAGAAATTAAATTACTGCATATACAACTTTCAATAACCTTTTTTTCTTCTAAAAATAATTACATTAATCTTAATTTGTCCTTTTAATTGATTAAAGAATTGCCAAGCACCTTATTTATAATTTTATGATCAAAAGATAAAAATCATATTTTTAATATATTCCAATTGTAACAAGAGTTAAGAATTCACTAACAATTATAAAGAACCACTCCATCCTGACTACATGAAGATAGGCATCCTTTGTAATAAATTCATAAAAGAAACATTTATAATAAAAATAACTAATTAAATAATGTTTTAAAATTAAAATTAAACAAATGCCTTTAAATATGCAAATTGTTAATTTATTACTTAATTAGTAATTTTTAAAATTGCTGTTCAAAACTGATTAATTTATTTGATACAGTGTGAAAATCTTTTATTTAAAAAAACAAAAACATCTACATGCATGTTGTACAAAATGAAAGACTAAAAGTATAAGTTGGTGACAAACTGCTAAGGCAGTTGGTGGGCAATGATAATCAGAAATTTTACATTTTGGAATGTTCATTCTAAGCAATAAAAATTATTCCACAGCTGCAGCTATTGTACAGGAGTTTCTGCTTTTTATCTGGTGAATTTGATATTATTGTCACTGCAACTGTTTCACCAAGTGATCTGAGCGATTTTCTGGTATTTGTTGTTAATAAGAGAACAGAATTTTAATACTGAGTGTCCTTATTTCAAAATTAACAATTAAGTTAGGAAAACACATCAACAGCAATCCGTACAATTCAATTCTATATTAAGGGTCAAATGTTTGTATAGTAATTTTTAGTTGATTTAAATTGAATGATTTGTTGTTGTAACATACGGTTTTATCGGAAATCAATCCATTACAATAAGGATCACACACAAAGAAGGAACAAGCAAAAGAAAGTAAACATACAGTATGACAGCAATTAACAATAAGTCGGTCTCATACACCACAAAAAGTCAAAGTGGTAGAGAGTAAATAAGGGAGGTAGATATTTTATTTCAGTCCATGAGGCCCCTGGTCTCCCAATATAACTGCAACACTTTCCCTTGTCACTGAGCCTCCTGTTCATTCCAAAAGAAGTTCTGTATTCATTGTACTGACTCCACATATTGGGCAAGTGTTCGGCAATCGTTTCTTTACGTGGTCAAGAGTGGGAAAGACTTTCCAGCTGTCTTGAATAGTGTGTCACTTTTGCCTTCAAATTTAATTGAGATTATCTTTCAGTTTCTTAAAAATTTCTCTATGAATTTATTTTTTGAAAGATTCTGGTGGAACTTGCTTCTTTCCAATATTCACATGACTTCCTTTCTTTGCAAGTGAATCTGCTGCTTCATTACCTTTAATTCCCACGTGTGATGGCATCCACTGGAATACAGTTTGCTTGTCTTAAATATTTGATATCTTTCTTAATTTGACTTATTATTCAGGTTTCAAGTGTGATGATTTCACGTGGCAGCTTGTATGTATCTTGCAGCTGCTGTAGAATCTATAAATATTACCACTTTACAGTAGCAATCATTATTTACTCTGATTATTAAGTTATTTATTGCTAGATGTATAGCAAATATTTCAGCATCAAAGTTTGTCATGAATGCTTTGTACATTATTAAGTTATTTCAATTTTTGAAAGCAAGCCATGCTTTTACTTTATAATAAGTCCACCATAAAACAAATAATGATCACTAAAGTTTATGGGCTTATATATAAACTAAAAAGTTTTTGAGAATGGAGAAAAAGACTTACTTTTGTATCAAAGTAGCGTTCAATGACTTGGAGCTCTTCCTGTGTCCATTGGTCTTTGTATTCAGGTGCTGGAGCAAGTTTGAGGTGCAGTGACTGTAAAGTCTGAGGGTTAAGGCCGACACGGCACTGAAGAGTTTCTGCTTTAAACATGGTCACACCCCCTTCCAAAGACGTTGAACTCATCTGAAAACACATTGCAATGAAATCAACAAAACTTTTACAAGGAAAAAGCGTTACTGTCAAATATAGTGAATTCTCTTAAATATTATAATATAAGATGCCCTTTTATGGAAAATAATGTTGTAAATCTAATAGAAAATCTAGTGTTCAATATCAACAATTTTATGGCATTTCTGTGAATCACAATTTTAATTATTTACAGTCATTGTTTCCTTTTCAAACTAAAATAAATCAAATTATTAAAAATTGAACTTCTGCAAAAAATTTAAAAAAATTTTTTTTTTTCAAACTTAAAAGTATCAATGTCATTGTTTATCACTTGAGTCAATGTATCCTTATTAAACTTCTTCCAAAGTAAACATTTAAATCATACATTAAATTATGGTTTTTTTTTTTCCCCGCCATAATACCTAAAAGGAATCTTTATTTTTTTTTCCAGTCTTCCTGCACAGTAACAAATTCTATGATACTTTTCCTTAACATTTTCCATGTGAATTCAAAACAATATATTAACTAGCTAGTGATATATTATTCAGCTATTTCAAGTCAAAAACATTAGAAATATTTCCAATTAAAATTTTGTTTATCACTCATTTTAAAAAAATTATTCATTGGCACCCCAAAAAAAAATTGACATGTTTTAGATCATAATTGATTACAAAAATTCAAAGCAAATGAAATCAGAAATACAAATTTAGCACAAGAAGTTTATGTGCCTCTTGAAAAGTAATTTTCTAAATCACTAAGCATAGACTTGTTTTTGCACAATACATTTTTCAACCATCAGACAGAACTCAAATTTTTTAAATAATTTTTCAATAATTTTTTTCTAACTTAAGTACTTAATCTAATCTGTTTACACTGTTATCTTGTATTTTATGTCTCATAAGATCTAAAAACATTTATATAATACACAATTTAAATTTCTCTTTCTTTTAAAGCAAAAACATCAATCAATTTTTTCATATATGAATTTTACAGTTGAAATGGAATAAATTTTATAATTTCTTTTGCCATAGAAGCAAATCCTTTTAAAAATTGTTATCTTTGATTATTTTTTTACTTTAAAACAAGAATTTTTTCTATGAGTCGGAACACATTTAGATTTCTTTTGTTTCAATAAAATATGAATAAATAAAAAAAAAATGTCATAATACAGCTGAAAGTCCCGTATTTGAATTAGTTGCTAAAAGAACACAGTCTCTAATAGTGAAAGAAATAATTTTAATTCTAATCTTTTGGAAGAAACGCCAATTTGAGAAAAAAATACTCATGCTCTCTGACTGAATGACGCGGTGAAGACTCTTCCTTAAATAGCAGCAGCCCAGAAATCGCTCAAGAGGTGAAGTATGCATCAGACCAGTTGTCGGGGGCCCCGGGGAACACATCTGGTCGAATGACTTGTGGGTGAGCAAGGTGGGAGTGCCAGCTTGCCAAGAACAGTGCGCTCGTGATGAAGTGCTGCTGATACCTACATAAAGAGAAGATAGAGACTGAGGGTTTTTTTTTTTTCAAAGCCATATGAAACTACTCATGTGGTATGACTAACAATAGAAATAAAATCCAGTAATATCTTATTGAACCCTTCTACAATATAGTGTGCATTCAGATATTTGCCCACTCCCCATTTTTTTTTTTTTGTCCCCAAAATCCTTTAATTTAGACAAAAATTACCAATTGTATCTTGCTTTTGCAAAAATAATATTGATATAAAATTTAAAAAATAAAAAAAATAATAATACAAACAAAAATAAATCAGAAAAATAAAGTAAACATAAATAGAAACAAGTTGTTTTTTAATTTCATTTCGTTAAAATTTTGTAATTAAAAACTGCACTTTTTAATCAATTAAAAAAAGATATAATTTATTTATTTATGCACTACATAAGAAAAAAACATTTGAGTAATATAATTTAATTATGAGCAGCACAAAAAATGTCTAGCTTTACACATAAAGTAAACACAGAATTACCAGCTGCTTTGGTGTGATCTGCTAGAGTTCCCGCTTGTGGGCTGTGCAGGGCAGGATGAGAACTGCTACCTGGGCTCTGCGCCGTTCCTGTAGGACGAGGGCTGGGCCTGGGCACAGAAGGACTGCCGGGCCAGGCTCCGGGGGCAGGTGAGGACATGGACAGGTTGCCAGCACTGGCAGGTGCTGCAAATGGAGAGCCAGCATCCCCATGCTGCCCCATGAACGCGGGCGACTGCATTGTCACCTGCGACGGTGACGGAGTGGGCAAAAAAGATGGTGAAGGTGACTGTGCTTGCACATGCTGCAGGATGGAGGGAGATGGGCTCACATGTGCTTGTGATTGCGACCCCAGAGAAGGGGGAGAGGCCAGCGAAAAAGAGGGGTTGGGAGAGGCTCCATAGCCCTGCTACAGAGGGAAAGAAAATATTGTGAAGTGAGTTCATTCAATAACAATCCTGATAGACATCTCTATCTGTCCAGAAATTACAAGCAATATCATGCTACACAAAAATAGATGAAACCAAGAAACATAAGCTATTAAAAATGACAGTAATAATGAATGTAAAGATTTGGGAAGACAAAGTCAAAATTCCAAAATGTATTGCTTTGACTTAAAAAATTGGATCTGTTAACATTTCTAAACTAATAATTACTTCACTTATAGCAACAGATATTTGAGCATCTTTCTTTAAATATAGTTAAATAACTAGTTTAAAGTGCTGGAGAACCATTAATTAAATAATGAGATCATTGTTTTTAATCTATAAATAATGTTGAGTTATAATTATAATGAACATAATCCCATACAACATATTAATAAAATTTACAACAAAAATCAAATAAAAAGTTATGATGGTTATAGTTCCACCAGAATTTTTATATTTATTAAGAGTTGAAATGACATTAAAGATCCCATATAACCATATTAAATAATTTTACTTATACTAATAGTGTCAAGAATAGTAGAGTCACATAAAAATTAAATGCCAGGAAGAGTAATTCTAGAGACTTCCAAAAGAAATGAATGATCCAGAGATCTGTCAGGCAACAGATCAATATTTACATAAGAGGCAATATTACAAAAAATCTCACATCCATAACATTGTACACAAGACTTGTTATTCCAATGCAAACTGGTAAAATTTTGGAATATATATTAGAAAATAAAACTCGGTTATTTTCTTACCTGTGATAATACTGATGTGTGAGGTGATGCCGGAGTGTGAGGATTTGAACCTGACGGTGGAGTCATGGGCAGATGAAACCTGAGTCCCCCATCTTGTGAGCGACACGGTTGTGCTGGACTACCTGGCTTCACTTGACTTCCTACAGACAAGAACCCAGAATCCATAGAGTCCAATGTGGGGACAGGAGACAATGGATTACTGTCTTCTTCTGTCTGGGAGCGACGCCGAGCTTGTGCTGCAGTCTCATCCACAAATTTGCTGAGGAAGGCCTTGATGCTGCTGATGGTAGAAAGTTCCTCCACAGCTCTCTGCTTATCAAAAACGCTGTAGGCTCCATCACGGACAGCAACAAAGCCTTCGGGTCGGCACTCAATGTCCAGGCAGTACATGTTTCTGTAGACAACACGATAGTGGGTAGATGTTTGAACTAGAGTAGTGAACGTCTGGATGGGTAGTGCCGGTCTGCTGTGGACGACACCCAATTCTGTGATGGTGGGGAGTTTGTTGATGCTAAGAAGTGGGGCATAGGTTTCGTGCAGCATTTGCATTAGAGTCATGATGGAACGATGCTGATTGAATTCATGTTGCAACTGAGCTGATGCCAAAGTGTGAGGATTGCTGGCAGATATTGTCTGCCCCATAATACCAAAGCCCAAATGGTAACGTTTGTCACCAGGATTCCAGTAGATATTGACCATGTTGGCTTTATTAAGGCCATAACCAATGATCAATCTCTTATAAGTGTATGATTTAATTTCCATCATGCCTGGGAATAAATTATGAGTGTCACATTTAGAGTAACTTTTGCAAATCCCAAAACCTATAATAGATAGATTTCATGCAATTATTAAATTACACACTAGTGTAAACTTCATAACAATATACACATAGAAAATAAATATTATACACAGTTAAACAAGAATAAAAAATAAACTTTTGCTTTATGCAATAGCACACTTATTAAATCTTTTTGCAGAAGGTCATATTACATACACAAGTGGAAATAAACAGGAATAATGATTTTTTTTTTTGTTTTTGTTTTGGCTATATTCTTATCAATGATTTGGAATAAATTAAAATCTAATCATTACAATATAAGAAAATGCTTTTCTACACTTTTAAAAAAATTACTTTGGATCAAAAATAAATATATTTAATAGATGAAAACTCTGGAGAAAATACCAAAAACAAACAACTACTTGTAGAATAATAATTTTCAAGAAATAGCATATTAGTTAATTAAAAAAATTATTTTCATTTTAATATGGTCTTCTTAGTAAATGGGTTATTATGCATAAAAAAAATAATAGAGCAATTATTCTAATTAATAATTTGCAATGATTGGACCAAAAGATTAAATTAATAATTTGGATCTAAAATTAATAATTTAAGTTTTATATAAAAGAACTTAACTTCTACGATATTCATTGCTGGCATGAAAGTCAGTAATACAGATTTTAATGAGAACAATAAATCAATAGATTGTTTATTTTAGTATTACATAGGATAAGAGATGCAATATATATAATTGAAAATATTTGGATTCAAGATGTAATACTTTTGTTTATTTCATTATTATTAAGATCATTTTAATATGAAAAAAAATTACATAATTGTTGTGTAAATTATACTTATTTATCATTTAGAGCATTCCTTTTTTTTCCAGTTGTTTGCCAAAAAGCATATAAATTTTTTATGTTACTAATTCTTAGATATTGCCACATATAACTGACCATATTTGCAATCGATCTCAAATCAATTCCAGTAATTTTAAAATGACAGACCTTGTATTTTGTTTATAAACAGCAAAAGCAAATCACATCAGAAATTGTAGCCTTATGATTTCAAGTGGCATATCAAATATTATTAAGGTATTCTGGGAATGAAGATATCTTTTTTTTCACAACTAGTTATTCCCAATCTTACACTGAGCAACTTCCTTCCTCACTTAAACTCACCCTTATGGCTATCAAATTTCAGTGGAGAAATTCCTTGAATTGAACTACAGTAACCTAAAGGATTTGACAATATACTTTGGGCTGCAACATTGGTGACTTCTTTGGAGGTATCGGAGTTTAGGATTAAACTAGGGACATTTTTATTGGTAAAATGGCAATGCAATTTTCTTATTTATTATACAAAATTTTATGTAGTTACAAATCAGAGTTACGTATGTTTTATTTATTTAGTTAGCCTATCTATGAACAGCAGCACAATAGCATAGAAAATAATGTTAAAAAAAATTTTTGCAACACAAAAAGTTGCCAAATTGGCGTAAGACCTAATTAGATAATTCCTTAATGAATAATGATCGAAATTTTTAGGCCTTCTATTAGAAATATCTGCAATGAAAGTGACAATTTTGGTGAAATTCAGATGCTAAATGCAGCTATACATGTGCAGAAACACACAAACTTTGAGAAATATATATACAAATTTTTTTTACACTTCATATCTAATTAAAAATTTTATAATTTCCCTTTTTAGTGAGAATAATAGTTTCATGAAGGTTGACTATATTTTCTTACAGTGAATATCCAATGTGTAAAAGGGAATTTAATCAGAAATGTACAAGGGCTGTATGATGAGAATTTGGAAATAGGAAATTTCACAGAGATTGGTATGAAGAAGTGAATTTAAAAAGAAAATACCACAGAAAAAGAACAGCTTTTATATCAGACAAGAATTCCACAAAGAAAATTGATTTGAACTAGAAAGGAATTATGCAGTACCACTTTATAGAGATGTCCAATGATACACCAGTCATTCAGCATCTCATCCACCATCTC
Source organism: Caerostris extrusa (assembly GCA_021605095.1). Taxonomy (NCBI): domain Eukaryota; kingdom Metazoa; phylum Arthropoda; class Arachnida; order Araneae; family Araneidae; genus Caerostris; species Caerostris extrusa. The sequence goes on from BPLR01014469.1 coordinate 16,374, forward strand.
TGACATCTGTTTCTGTGTGCCTGCACTGAAGTCGTAGGCGTAGTGCAGGGCCCTGCATGGCCCTTGTTCTTTGGGACAAGCGGAGGGCACAGGGCAGTTGCAGAACACAAACTCGACGAACCATGTGCGTGCAGCTTTGTTGTTGAGGCGGATGGTGCAACTGAGGGAGAGCAGGGTGCAACAG
>BPLR01014470.1:0-47806 GCA_021605095.1 Caerostris extrusa
CATAATGTGACTGTGAAGCTGTGTGGTGCCTCGTAGACAGCCTTAGATGTTTTCTTGTAATTCCGGATCGGTTATTCTTCCATCCTTATGGTGGCAAAGCAATTAATTCATTTAAGAAAGCCCATGCATATATCAAACAATGTAGAAAAATAAATAATTTCAAGCAAGGAAAGGAACTCAAAACGCAACTTTGCTCTACGTCGCAAGTAGACAAAGTTTGTATTGGCTTCAAGCCCTTCCAATCTACATAAACTTATTTCTCATGAAATTTCTTCTGTATTTAATGATTGTAGACTTTTTGCAATATTTTAAACATATAACAGTCTCTCCAAAAAGAAAAACATTCAAAAGATTAACCCAAATTCAAATACATGAAATATTTCTTATTGTTTGTTTCAATAATTTTAAGATTATAAATGCAAAACGTCTAACTTTTTGAATGATGTTATTGAAATAGAGAATAAGATAATTCTACGAGGAATGAATTTGTTTAATTTCCCAAAGTTAAAGCAATTAGTAATTTCAATCAATTTATTTTTATGATTCGAGCTGGGAGATGCCTGTATCTAATTGATTTTTGGGTAAGTTTCCCGAGAGCAAATGTTGCAATAGTTATTTAATAATTGATAAAAATTAGAATAAAAACAACATTTAATAAGTTCGTTGGAATTCTTTTACTTTTGGGCTTACATTGGAGATTTTACAAGCAGAAATTTGTTGAAATCGAATTGATTAAAATGAGATGCAAATAGATAGATTAGAGTCGTAAATCGCAAGTGCAAAAAAAAATTAAAAATTTAGTGGTCTGACTTGTGATTTTATTACTGTTAGGAAAAAAAGATTTCCACTGCGGATAGTTTTGATAACAGTGTAGATTTGACCACAATTACCAGCAATATCACAATTAGCATAATAGCACTTACTTTTAACAGCGATATTATACTTTTAGGATGAGTTTCTGTTAATTGAATTCGATCCCTAATACAAGAAACAATGGCATACGTGAATGAAATGAAACGTCCTTTTTTTTGTTATTAAATGCAAATATTAAATGCCCTGCAGAAACTTTGTAAAAATTTCTTTTATTGAAAATAGTTAAACTTTTAATTTTCATTAGACAATTTATTTTCTTTTAGGCTATATTATCGATGGTTCGAAAATTCCTTTATGTTTTTCGATGGCATATTGAGTTGTAATGGAAAAGGATTATTGCCGGTTAAATCTGATTATATAGAGAGAATTATATCTTAGTGAAAGTCTGTGATGAAATGTTACGAGCCATAGGCTTAGAAGAAGCAGTTAAACATTGTATATTCACATATTCAAACCCATTTATGCTTCTTTAAAAATATTATTAATAAACGATTTTAAATTAATATTTTAAGAGAAAATAACCTACTTATGATTAATTCAAAAGAAAAAAACCATATTGCATAATACAGAAGAGAGGCCTAAAAATTGAACTGGTTCGATTTTGATTCAAGGCAACAACAAAAATTCCAATCAGCATAGAAATGTCTCTTGGAGTAATGATTATTTTTATTGAGTTTTTTTTTTTTGGGGGAAAAGGAGCCTGATTTAATTATCCATTATTATTTGACAAATCAGGTCTCAATTTATTTAGGCAACGGGGACATCTACAAGAAATGCACAGTGAAGGCAGTGTGTGGTGTGAAATATAAACACACACAAAAATCATATATCAAAACTGAAAATTCAAGAACGCAATTTGCATTGACATGATGGAGAACTCCATGGATTCTTCGAAATTTTACATTCAGCTAGATAGGGGCCTGATGAGCGAATGGCTAGCGCTCTGGCGTTCGGTACCACAGGTATCGGGTTCAAATCCCGGCTTTGCCCATGGGTGTTGTAGTGGTTCAAAATCCACTTTAAGCCGTAGATCTCGGTCCTTATAGGATCGTAGAGCGTTGCGGGGGCATTGTTACTCCGCGTCCGTGGCTTACCATCAAGTTACACTCGCCCCCTGGGTAATGCAAAGTGAGTAACATCTGTCGCCCTTATGGCGAAGATCACGGTCTCTTTACCAGCTGCATTAGAAGAAAACATTCAGCTAGATAGGGCTCACAAATTGTTAACATATATGGTATTTTTGAATCGATTTTTTTCGGCATTGGATAGGTAAATGGCTCTACACTATTTGACCTTGAAAATAGTCGGAACGTAGCGCTGTGAAAGTTTTCTTTGGGTTTTTTAATACGAGTTTGGCCAAAATGCTTGCAATTTCCATCATGTGAAATAACTTAATGTCTGCAACAACTGATATAACAAAAACACATGAAAAGCTACAAAACACTTGCCAATAAACAGATTTCCATATAATGGTGCGCGTATTGAATTTTTAATCTGTCTGAAGATTCTAGAATTTAATATCTTTAGCAAGTGAAATTTAAAACAACCTATGTCTACTATTCATAATGATGAAGGGTGTAACTTTTCTTTTATGGCACCTTCAAGCTGGATACACTGCATTTACTCCTTGTAACAACATTTTATAACAAATTGTTTCCTATATAAATAAATTTAGTATTTTAAATGGGTTTTGGAGCTGTAAGAGAAAACAATATATTTGTTCATATAATCAATGTTATTAAAGTACCCTCTTAACTCCTTTTTACTGCTGTAGTGATGAAATTTATTGACTGGCGCAAGCGATATTAAATAAGGAATACAACAAAAACTGACTTTCATGCAATAAATATTGGAAACATTACAAATATTTTACATAATAATTATATCCATTGTAAATATTACGTTAGAAAATGCATTGCTGTCTTTAAGTCAAAAATTTATTTTAATTATATAAAATGAAAGTTTTTTTTTTTTTTTTTTTTTGCTGTAATTACAAATATAACTACTTGTTTTAATCTGTAATAGTAATTTTATATCCAATTAATAAAGATTTAGCAAAGTAATTAAATCTTTAATAATTGATCATTTTTATAATCTTTAGTAATTGTTTATCCGACTCATTTCAAAAAATTTTATCCATATCGAAATTCCCATCTAAGTTTATTGACACTATTAAATTTATGATTTTTTAAATTTAATTTAACCCAAGGTTACACGAACTGAATGTATCAATACTCATTACCACGTTCTTTGCATGTTCCTGACAACCATGTTTTTCAAGACGTGCATTGTGCAATTCAAATAAGAAGTAAATCAAATTTACAAAGATACAGCAAAACAGTGTTTTTCTGCCGTAAACATTCGAGCGTTTAAAGCAGAAATCGCATTTTCCACACAAATTAGCGAACCAGTTTTAATTTTCATTGAAAATATTTTAACTAACATTGAAAAAATAATAGAATCAAAAAATGAATAAATATCTTTAATTAAACTCTTTTTACACACTTTTACATATAATACAATTTGTAATAAGGATGTGAAAATACAATATTTCTTCAGAACATTTTAAGATATTCTATGAAAAGATTTGTCTAATAACGTAAAAGAATTATCGTAAAAGTAAATTACTAGTTCATATTTATGCAAATATGTATATAATATATACTTTAGCAAACATTTAATAGTAATACATAAAAGTCATCAATTGATTAAGATCTAATTTAAAAAGTCGTGCATATAAAATTTTAGAATTCTTTATTACTAAAAATAAAGCTTAAGTTTAAGTTTAAAAATTCATATATATTAAAATATATATAAGATCAAGCACAATAATTATGGATTTTCAAAAGAAAATGTCAATAAAAACAGCTGAAATTATACCGCAATATAATTCTGCAAATATGGCTTTGAAACCTTTCAGATTTATACAGAAGCTGCTCGTCGTTCATTCTTAATTATTCACACACCTCATGCAGCATAAAGTGCTTCCTCAAATGCCTATTCAACAGTAAAAAAACAAACATTAAACTTGATGCATAAAAAGTAACATTGAACCACAAAAATTTAAAACAATACACGAGATTAGTGCAAACGAAGAATTGATTTCTCCGTACTTGTCCGTGAAAGTAAAACTACCTATGAATCTCATTTTTAAAAGACAGTGTATTTTGGGAAAAGTTTTCATGATGAACTTTTACACCTTTGTTTTGCATGAGTTCTTTCATGACTTGATAAATATCTTTTTTGAGAAAACTGTTTATGACATACAGCACATAAAAAGGGCTTTTCTGCTGAATGAATAAGCAAATGAGCAGTTAAATTACCTTTTTCGGAAAACCCTTTCTGACATACTTCGCACACGTATGGTTTTTCTCCAGTGTGGACGCGGTAATGTCTGTGTAAAGTTGACCTATTAGAAAATGCCTTATTGCACATTTCACACGAATAAGGCTTCTCTTTTGTGTGAGTCCTCAGGTGTTTCTTTAAATCTGATGTCCGTCCAAAACCTTTTTCACACAGAGGGCATACATGAGGCTTTTCTTTCGTATGAGTAATCATATGAGATTTTAGATGACTCTTTTGATTGAAAAACTTTTCACATCTTTCGCATTCGTGCAATTTCAGTCCCTTATGTATTAGTAAGTGCCTATTGAAATTACCCTTACGAAGAAATTTTTTATTGCAGACGTCACACTCGTGAGGCCTTTCTCCTGAATGGCAAAGTGAATGCAGATTCAACTTCCGTTTCTCAGAAAATCGTTTTCCACAAACACCACACAAAAGGGAATTCTTTTCTGCAGTTGAGTCGCCAAGTTTCGCCATTACTTTTAGTACTCGATTCACAGAATAAAAAAAAACTGTTGATCTAATGCAATGACAAATAATGCGATGAGAATAGACACGATTTGTGCATTAGTACGAAATGTATCCTTTAAATACACTCGTGTATCTCTTCTGACTGATAGCAAATTTCCTTCAGTTCATTTCATTATCATAATTGTCAAATTGCCACCAAATATAAAAAACAAAAACGTAATGCTTCTATATTTGAAAAAGTAATTCTTCGAAATAGGGTTTGATTGAGATAAATTCCAAGTAAAATCTGAATTTAACAAAAAAGGGAGGAAAATTTCTGAAATTCGAATGATTTTTTCCTCTGATGAGGCATGAAAGTTAAGTGACAGAAAAAGGGGGCCTCATGGTGACTTTACCTTCTAATCAGTTGGCTGAAAATTGTTTAATGTTTGGAAATACAAAATTGATATTTTGAGTGTAAGTGACAGCGTTAATACTATCTATGAAAAATTATGTCGATTAAAATCTTTCAAAGCGTTTTATTTAAAAATATTTTACAAATACCCAGATCATATTTTGGATCAGAATGCTTTAGGATTGAAATTCTACAATAAGATTACCATTAAATTTTACATTCGACATTATTACTACTACTGTGAGAAAAAAAAATGTTTGATTATGTCAGATAAAAAAAATCTGAAAGGTGGGTTGAATGAGAATAAAAATGCGTTATATTCTATCCTGTATCTACTAAAATAAGAAGTGGACGTAATTTTCATATTATAATTAAAAAATGCATTATTTACAATCATATAAATTTCTGTCTAATAATAAAAATTTCCCTATTTATTTTTGTCAAAATGATAGCGATTAAATAAAACAGTACTACTCTTATATTTGGAAAAGAAATCTATCCTAGCATAATTTTATCATCATCAGTGGCCAACAGGCCCATGGTAGGCCAAGGCCGTCTGCCTGTCGGTAGATTTCGAAACATAAGATGTCTTCTTTTTACGGGGTAGGGTTGTCAGCCCTACGCTCTGCAGTCATATTAGACTGGGACCTACAGTTTAAAGTGGATTCCGAACCACTAAAAACATCCATGGCACCGCCGGGACTCGAACCCGAAACCTGTGTTACCGAGCGCCAGAGCGGTAGCTACTCGGCCATTATAATTTTAGGTTAGATTAATACCAAATAAAATCCAATTTCCATCAAAATGAGTTCAAAATTTCCAGACTTTGGTTATCTTACTGTGGCTATAAGTAACTGAAGAGAAAATGTCAAACAGTTTTTTTTTTATAAAAAAAAAAAATTTAAATTTTTGTCTGATAAGTATCTATGATTAAATATCCTTTAAAGCAATTTAATATAAAATATTTATTGAAGGTTTTTAATTTAAGCTCTGCTTGCAGTAATCCAAATGATACTAACTGCAACACATTATTTTAGTTTAGCAAATGAAGAAAAACTGAAAGCTTCCATGTCTTGGAAATCTCAAAACATCAGGTTATGAGTTACTCTCTTTTCGCTGAGTAAAGGTGAAAGTACGTTTCAGTAAACATTCCTCTTCAATCGGCAACATGGTATACCAAAGCAGTCTGCCTTCTGGTAGATTCCGAAATATGCGATGTTTTTCTTTTTACGACGCAGGATTGCCAGCCCTACGCCCAATACTCCACAGTCTGCCACGGTTTACAGTGGATTCCGAACCATTACAAACATCCATGGCACCGCCGGGACTCGAACACGGAATTTGTTACACCGAACGCCAGAGAACTGGTCACTCGGCCATCAGGTTCTTAGTAAACATTAGCGTTCTTTACTATCTACAGATCTCATTTCAACATGATACACGATCTCTTACTATAATTCTCAAGATCAAGTAGTGGCACCATTCCCAAAGCCCATCCTAAAGTTGCTGAATGTCAGCCTTTAATCCAAAGTAACTACTCTAAAACACATCGATTATATGAGCATCACCACACAGGATACATTACTCATGTCTACCGATTTTTTGACACAACTCGAGAATTGGCAAATATGAAAGCTCTTGTGGGCATTTCAATATCTGCATCGCTTTGCCTAGAAAAACCTACACTTTATTTCTATTGTACAGCATCCCCAACGACGTACAACTGTTTGATCTCGCAAAAGAACTCGAAGAAGAATACAGTTTTACTGTAATGGGGCTCCATAGATTTTCCGGAAAAAAATTGAATCTGTCTGATTCGTACTTGTGTTAGTAACTATTTTAGAAACAGTATTATCACAGCACAAGAGATTATCGCTTGCACTATACAACAGAATATCTTCGTTTTTTTGATAAATCTCGAAAGGGTCGGTAATGTTTCACTTTTATTCATCCCACTAATAATTGTAAAAATTCCATCAAATATGAAATGTACAGCGGCCCAAACCCTACAGATTCCTGATGAGATTTCTTTAAATATAAAATAATGAAAAAAAGAAAAATTTGAAACAAAGAAAGGAACTTAAATTGCACCATTGCTCTACGCAGCAAGTAGAGAAAGTTCGTATTGGCTCCACACCTTTCCAATCTACAAAAATTCTTATTCCTGATGAAATTGTTCCTCTACTTCGCTGTTATAGACTACTTGAAATATAAACTATAATAAACTTTCCAAAAAGAAAAACAATTAAATGATTAGCCTAAATTCAAATACAAGAAAATTATTATTTATTTCAGTATTTTAAGATTTAAATGCATGACGTGAAATTCCATAAAATTCAAAAGGAATAAACTCTTGAATAATAATATCGGAATTGAGAACAAGATAATTCTATGGAAAATCAATTTGATTAATCCGAAAGTGAAAGTAATCAGGTGATGAATTATAATCAATCAATTTTTTTTTTATGAATCAAGTTGGGACATGCATGTGTTTAATTCATTTTTTGGGTAAGTTACATTCTAACTAAATGTTGCTATATTTATTTAATAATTGATAATAGTTAGAACCCAAAGAACCTTAATAAGTTCTGTTTCAATTCTTATCCCACCTAGAGTTGCACTGCAGATTTTTTCAAACTGGAAATTTGTTGAAAACAAATCTATTAAAATGAGATGCAAACAGATTGGGTTAAATTGGAGATGCCCATCAGCAAAATAAATATATAGTGTGTTTGTACTTGTGATTTTATTGCGGTTAGAAAAGAGCTTTCTGCTGGGGATCGTTTTGAAAACATCATATATTTGACCACCAGTGCAAGTAATGTTACAAATAGCATTATATCACTTAAAGTTAGCAGCGACATGGACCTTTAGGATGAGCCTCTGTTAATTGAATGCGATCCATAATACAAGGTACAAAGTATACGTGAATGGAATGAAACATTCATTTTCTTTGTTATAAAATGCAGCATTCCACTATAGAAATTTTGTATAAATTGTAAAATTTCTTTCAATGAAAAAGATTTCACATAATTTAATGTTCGTTAGAACATTTATTTACTTTAGATTATGTTATTGATGGACCACCCTATTCCTTTCGTGTGTTTTTGTGTTGTGTTTTTGTATTTTGTGTTGTGTTTTGTTTATGTTTTGTGTTTCCTGTTCGTGTTTTAATGTTTGTTGCATGTTAAGTTTTACTATTTATATTGATTCCTTCGGTAACATAAATTGATACTTTGTCGACTCAACATTCAACAGTAACAGACAAAAGTATTTCTAGTGTTTAAAAAGCCACACACGTCACTTGAATAAAAAGTAACATTAATGTTAAAAAGGATAATAAAGATCATAATAAAATTTTAAAAATATTAAATTAAATGACAAACATACACATAAATCGTTCCATATTTAAAGTGAAGATTCGATTTCGTGAGAAGGGTGTTTTTCATAAAACAAAGGTGCACACTAAAAAAATTCGATATTTTCAATTTGTGTGGGTTTGTATATGTCGAGATAAATTAGTTTTATCTGATAATCCTTTTGGCATGTGTCGCACACATGAGGTTTTTCTTCGGTGTGGATGCGATAATGGTTTTGCAAATGATGCTTCCGAGAAAATTGCGCATTGCACAACTCTCATGAAAAAGGTTTTTTTTGTGTGGGTTCGCAAATGTCGTCTCAAAGCTGATGAATGGGCAAAGGCTTTTCCACATAAAGAGCATTTCAGAGGTTTCTCTTTCGTATGAGTAAGCATGTGACATTGCAGAGAGTACTTATGAACAAAACCTGTTCCACATATTTCGCATTTGTGTGATTTTAGCCCATCATGTATTTGTAAATGTTGCTTTAATGCATCCATCCTCAGAAATTTTTGATCGCAAATGCGGCACGCATGAGGCTTCGATCCTGAGTGGCATTTCAAGTGTCGTATCAAACTGTACTTTTGAGAGAATCTTCTACCACAGGTGTCACACATAAAAGTATTTTCCTTTGCACTCGAGCCGCTGTTCTCAGCCATTTTTTAAAACAAATTGTTATTATATTTCACACTCAGGTTAAAAGTTTTTCTCGCAGTTACAATCTGAAAGAAACACAATTTTATAAAGGTTTCAAGAATTTGCCATAAATTAACAAACTAATTCAGTTCAGTTCACTATTAAAATTGCTAAAGAGGCAATGAATGAAAAGATCTGAAATTGAAAAGGAAATTTAACCTAATGATTGTCGTGGAGATGAATTCCAAATAAAATTTAAATCTTTCAAAATTGGGCTGTTGATTTTGAACTTCGAGTATTTATAATTCCTGATAGTAGTATAAAAGGTAATTAATAGCAATACAAATTAGAATAGCATTGTAATAATAAAATAGTTAATTTTTGAATTAAAAAGTTTTATTTTAATAGTGTAAGTAATATTTTAGCAACATCGTTTCAAATGTTTGAGGTAAGGTTGTATGATATTTTGAAGAGTTTAATTTACGTGTAGCCTTTAGTAATCAAGATCATATATAGGAATGCATGTAGTATATAATTGTAACTCAGCAAATCAAAAACCTTTGCTTCTATCCACATTTTGCAGGTTAAATATTATAATCCTCCTTTTCTGCTTCTATGTATAAAAGAAATGAAGATTGTAATTTCCTTATGATCTCAGTCTTGAGTATGTACCCTCAAGTTTTGTAGTAGCATAATATGGGTGCATACTGCAGAGATTACATTACGCACTCAGTATAAAACATAATAGGCTACACATCTGACGAAGTAGTGGTGAATGTATGTGTCCATGAGGCAGGAATATGAAAACCAGAAGTATGTTATGTTAACGAGCAATCAATTTTAATAGAAAAATATATATGATTAAATAAAATTCATCGTTAAAAATGTGGAAAATAACTTTTTTTTTCGTTAAAGCACCCTTCAAATTGATTCTCTCTATATTTAATCTGAGCCACATTTGAAGCAATGCATAAAAAAATGGGAAATAAATGTATATTTCAATAATAAGTTATGTTATTTGGATGCATATGTGAGTGCATTTAATCAGGTCCCGTTGGTTGAGTGTTCTTTTTTTAGGTTAATCAATCAAGGTATTGTCAAACAAATTTGTTTATTAAGGGTTTTAAAAGTCCAGCTTTATTTATAGCAATATAATTTTAAACCACCAATCTTGCTTGGAAGATATTAAAAGATTATTGAGTTAGAAATGCTAAGTGATTCTGATGAATGTATTTTATTAGATAATGTTTCTTCTTTTGTAAATTCTATTGAGTTTTATGCCTTTGATGAATTTTAGATATGATTACATTTAGTAAAACGATTATAAATGATTATTAATAACTTTAACTGTTTCAATTTAGATTGAAGAATGATTTGGCGAAAATGCTCATGTTATTTTCCATTTGAATTTTTTATATACTTAACTCGAATAAAAACCCTGACAGTGAGGTTTTGAACTAATATGATATTGCTTTAATATATATATATATATATATAGGCATATTTGGCCTAATTTACAATCAAATTCTATTTAAGTATTGCTATTTCTCAGTTTGCGCACACATAATTAATTTTAAAATTCCTTTTTTTGAAACAAATCAAATATATCAATCTTCAAATCCTGTTTCAATTTTTTTTGTCCCTTTCTTTTCAAAATTCTTTGTTAAGTTTCCTCTTTAATAAGATAACATCCCAGAATAGACCCTAACTCTACAAAACACACTCTTTTAACAAAGTGTGAACTGCCATTATTTAAATTCTTATTATTCATTATTTCTCTTTCTGCCATTATCGAATTTTTTATGAGAAACTGAATAACTATATTATGTGAAAGTGAAAAGAAAATTAATATTTAATGGTGATTTGTCATAGTTATCAATAAAAATAACGGAGATTAAAAATACTACATAAACTTATATTTGTACATTACATGTTGTTATTGGTAAAAATATCTCCTGGTATCTGTATTCATTGTCCCACTTAAAGCTTTCCAAAAATCAATGGCTTATATTGATAAAGAGTATTGTTCCAAAATTATTTCCAAATTTATTTCTGAAAGTCACGCATCCACCTCATCCATAGTTGTTTTGGGTCACTCTCGGTACTATCAACATTGACGCATTTCACTGCTAAGGAATTAAGAGAATGTCGATAATTGCTTTGCTGTAGTGATGCTTAAGAGAGTAGTGTTAGAGATCTCCTTTTCTGGTTTATTGAAAAACATTAAGAATCCAAAGTTACTATATTTATTAAAACGAGAGTCCTACAAACTAATCAAAAATAAAATTTAACAGCTGAATTCCAGCTTGTAGTTAGAAGGACACAAAAAGGAAATTGAAACATTCGGCAAAACTAAAAGCTCAAGAGCGCATTCCCATTAAAAGATGGAGAACTGTATGGATTCATCCGATTGTATTTGTGTTTCTTTAATATGAGTTTTAGTAAACAGCTCGTAATTTCGATGAGATGAAATATCTTATATCTGCAACTATTATATCTGAAACATATGAAATGATACAAAATACTTGTTAATAAATAGATTTTAATAATAAACAGGATCCCGTGGAATTACATTAATCTGTCCGAAGATTCTAGAATTTAATACCGTTAGAACAAGAAATTGAAAGCAACTTATGCCTACGATTCATGGTGATAAAAAGGGGCTATTTTTTGACACCTTCAGGTTAGTTACCCTGCATTTACATCTTATAATGACATTTAATGACAAATTGTTTCCTAAATAAATAAATTAAATTTTATAAATAATTTTAGAGCTATAAGAGAAAGCAATATATTTGTTACTTGTATTATTCTTAAATTACTCACTAACACTTTTTATTGCTGTAGTGATGAAATTTATTGATTGGCGCAAGCGACATTAAATAATGAATATAACAAAATTTGAATATTATAAAATAAATGCTGACAATACTACAATTATTTTATGTATAGTTATATGCATAGTAAATATTAAGGTAGAAAATGTGTTACCGTCTTTTATTCCATTTTAATTTTAATTATATAAAATGAAAGTTTTATTTGCTGAAATGACAAACATAAATGCTGGTATTAACCTCTAATAGTAACTTTAAATCAAAATAATAAAGAATTAGCTAGATGTAATTAAATATTCATTAATTTATCTTTATTATAATCTTTATTAATTTTTTATTCGACCCATTTTTTTTTTTTTGTCTATATATGAAAATTCAGATCTAGGTTTATTGATATTATTAAATTTCTAACTAAAATTTAAATTTAGTCAAGTTAACACAAGCTGCATGCATCATTACTCATTACTACCATCTGGGTAGTTCGCTGACACCACTGTTTTTCAGGACGTGCATTGTGCATATTCAGATAAGGAGTAAATCAAGTTTACAAAGATACAGTAAAACCGCGTTTTGCTGCCGTAAATATTTGAGTGTTTAATGCAGAAATCGCACTTTTCACACATACAAGGGAATCAGTTGCAATTTCAATTGAAAATATTTTAAAAAATATTGAAGAAAATAATAGAACCGAAAAAGAGGAATAATTGTCCTCTTTAATTTAAATATTTTTTACACACTTTTACGGAAAATAGGATTTAGAATATATATGCGAAAATACAATGTTACTTCAGAAAATGTACCTGTAAAATATACCTCAGAAAAGATTTGTCCAATAATTCAAAGTTATTACCGAAAAGTAAATTATATTTCATATTTATTCAAATAGTATGTATATAATATATATCTTAAACATCTAATAATATATAAAAGAAATTAATTGATTGAAATATAATTTTAAAATTCGTGAAAAGTGAATTTAGGAATGTTATATTACTAAAAATAAAAGCTCATGTTTAAAAATTCATACACATTAAATATAAATATAACAATATATACAATATATATATATATATATAATATCAAGCACAATAATTATTGATTTTCGAAAAGAAAATGTCAATAAAAACAGATGAAATTATACTACAATACAATTCTCCAAATATAGCTTTGAAAACTTTTGGATTTTCACAGAAGAAGCTGCACATCGTTTATTCTCAATTATTCACACATTTTATGAAGCACAAAATAATTTCTCTGACACACATTCAACAAAATATTAACAAACTCCCGCACAAACAATTATCTATATTTGAAAAAATATTTCAATAAAAAAATGCCGAAAAAGATATTACAATAAAATTTTGCACAATTATGGCTTAAAATACCTTTAGGATTAATACAAAGCTGCACATCATTTATTCTTAATCATTCACACACCTTAGACAGCATAACAAGCTTTCTCTAATAAATATTCAACAGTAAAAATTAAATTTGATACATAAAGATAAAAACAACATTGTTCCACAAAAATTTAAAACAACACAAGAGATTAATGCATACAATTAATTAAAATCTCTGTATTTGTCGTAAAAGTAAAATTATCTATGAGTCTCGTTTTCAAAATACAAAGTCTATTTTGAGGAAAGGTTTTTCATGATGAATTCTTAAATCTTTGTTTTGTATGAGTTCTCTCATGACGCGATAAAGTTTGTTTATGAGAAAATCCTTTCTGACATACATCACATCCAAAGGGCTTTTCTGTAGCATGAACACGCAAATGCACAGACAAATTACCTTTTAGGGAAAACCCTTTTTGACAGACTTCGCACACGTTGGTTTCTCTTGAGTGTGTACACAGTAATGGTTTTTCAAATGTGGCTTCTGAAAAAATGCCTTATTGCACAGTTCACACGAATAAGGCTTCTCTTTCGTGTGAGTCCTCAGGTGAAGCCTTAAATATGATGGGCGTCCAAAAGCTTTTCCACAAAGAGGGCACACGTGAGCCTTTACTTCCGTATGAGTAACCATATGAGATTTTAGATGACTCTTCCGACTGAAAGTTTTTTCACATATTTCGCACTCGTGCGATTTCAGTCCCTCGTGAATTAAGAAATGCCTCTTAAAAATCACTCTTACGAACAAATCTTTTATTGCACACGTCACACACGTGAGGCTTTTCTCCTGAATGGCAAAGTGAATGCAGATTCAACTTCCGTTTCTCAGAAAATCGTTTCCCACAAACACCACAAAAAAATGAATTCTTTTCTGCATTTGAGCCACCAAGTGCCGCCATTACTTTTAGTCCTCGTTTCACAGGATAAAAAAAAAAACTGTTTATCTAATACAATGAGAAATAATGCGATTTTTACATTGGTAAGAAAATGGTTCTTTTAAATACACTCGTATATCCTATCTGACTGATAACAAATTTCCTTCAGTTACTTCATTATATTAACTATCAAATTTCCAGCAAATAAAAAGAAATGTAATACTTCTATATTTGAAAAGTAATTCTTCAAAATATGGTTTAGTTGAAAAAAAAAAAAATCAGAATCTCCAAAAAAGAAATAAAAGTTTCTAAGATTCGACAGAATTTTACCTCCGGTGTAGCATGAAAGTTAAGTAACAGAAGAGACGGATCTCATAGTGACTCATCTCCTAATCAGTTCAAGAAAAATTTTTAAAGTTCGGAAATATAAAATTTGCATTTTGAGTATAAGTAACAGCGTTAATACTATCTATAAAAATTTAGGATAGAATATTAAAAATCTTTCAAAACTTTTTATTTAAAAATATTCTTCAATTACCCACATCATAATTTGTAATATATATCAAATATAATAAATATATATAATTTTTTACTATATATATATATATACATATATTGAATTTTATATACGACCCTACTACTACTATGATTATTGCAATGTCTTATGTCGGATATAAAAATATAAATCTGCATGATTGATCGGGCGAGAATAAAAATATGTTAGATGCCCTCCTGTATCTGCTAAAATAAGAAAGGGACGCCATTTTTCCATTATTATTATGAAAATGCATTTAACATTTGCATTATTTGCATATGTAAATAATGCATATAAATTTGCATTATTTCATATAAATTTTCTGTCTAATAATAAAAAATTTTGTCAAAATGATAGCGATTAAATGAAACAGTTTTACTTTCATATTTAGAGAATAAATTCTATCCCAGCGTAATTTCAGCTGAAATTAATACTGAATAAAATCAAAATTTCCTGAAAAAGTATTCGAAATGTTCTGATTTTGATTATCTTTCTGTGAAGTGTAAGTAAATGAAAAGAAAAAAACTGTTTTTCAATAAATTAAAAAAAAAAAATTTATATTTATATCTCATAAATATCCATGATAAAATATCCTTTCATACAATTTAATATAAAATAATTTAGGTTTTTAATTTAGGCTCTGCCTGCAGTAATCCGAAACAAATTAAAAAAATTATTGTAACACTAAATCTAAGAATAACAAGCTATAGAAAACTTAAAGTTTCCGTCTCTTGAAATCTCATTACACCAGGTTTTAAGTTACTCTTTTTTGCTAAATAAAAGGTGAGTATACGTTCTAGTAAATATTACTCTTCAATGGCATAACGACAACATGGTGTGCCAAGGTCGTCTGTTTTCTGGTAGATTCCGAAATATGACATGTTTTTCTTTATACGGAACAGGGTTGTCAGCCATACGCCCAACACCCATAGTCATATTAGACAGGGACCTCCGGTTCACAGTGGATTCCGAACCATTACAAACACCCATGCCACTGCTGGGTCTCGAAACCGAAATCTGTTGCACAGAGATCCAGAAATTAATCACATGGCCATCAGGCCCCTTAGTAAGCATAAGATTACTTTATTTCCCAGTTTTTAATGCAATTTTTTCCTTTAGTTACTTGTATATAATGTAGTCACCTTTATATTTGTTGGCATTTTACTTTCTGATTTTTAGTTGTTATCCACTTGTTTGTTTGTTTGTTTTGCTGTACAATGGTCAGCAAGGAAGTCCCCTACAATTTTCACCAACAGCGGATGCCGCTGTAAGCTCAATATCATGGAGTGTTGTTCTATTAAGTATATCTAATTTTTAAGTTATTTACAGATCGCATTTCAACATGGTGCACGATCCTTTACTATTATTCTCGAGATCAAGTAGTGGCGCATTCCCAAAACATCCAAAGTGCTGTATGGCAACCTTTCCTGCAATGTAACTGTGACCTGGCGGCCAAGTGGATAACGCTCTGACCTTTGGTATCACAGGATTCAGTTGCGAATCCTGGCGGTGGCATGGATGTTTATGAGTGGTTCGAACCACTTTAATCTGTAGATTAAGGTCTAATTAGCCTCAAGTGTGCAAAAAATGACCTTAGAGCGACAAACCAAACCAAACCTTACATCGAAATAGCAAACCCTTCTGAGGGGAATATTTTTTTTCCCTCAGAAGGAAAATTTAACTTATATCCACATCTATATTCCTTGAAGAAAAATCCCGATTATTCCCTGCTGCTTCTCAAACGGTCAGCATTGCGTTTTTCTTTTAAATTATCTTCCGTTGCGAGGTGCAATTTCCTATTTTACTAGTTTTTGTTTGTCGCTCTACGGTCATTATATGCACACTTTAGGCTAATTAGACCAGCACCTACAGTTTCACGTAGATTCGAACCCCTGTCTTTCCAGAGCGAAAAAACCCTGTCTTTCCACAAAAAAATACGGACCTTCAAGTCTCAAATCATCCAGACTCCTCACAAGTTCCTGCTGTAAAATATCTTTAAGGACAGAGCGGCCTGATGGCCAATTGGCTGGAGCTATGGGCTTTGGTACACAGCCTTCCGGCCCGAATCCTAGTGGCGACATGGATGTTTGTGAGTGGTTCGAAATCCACGTTAAACTATAGGTCCCGGTCTAATGTGATGTTACTCGCGTCCTTGACATTCTTATGTCACACGTGCTTCCTGGGTGGTACTAAATGAGTAAGGACTAGAGGCTATGGTTACTTTCCCCCAAAAAATTCAATATTAATTACCTAAAATATTTAAACCAAAATTTTAAATGCAACATTTTTCTTCATAAGATTAGTCAGACATATATTTCATAATAAAAAATATATTTTCTACATTTTTAAGCAGACTTTTCTATATTTTTTCAATATTTTAATACAAATATCTAATTTAAATATTAAATTATATAAGTAGGGTATTAAAAAATTCATGACTAAATAGGATTAAATTTATTAACTGTGTTTTAATTGACATGTCTCTGTCTAGAGTATTCAATCGAAATGTATTCAAAACTTAAAAATCAATTGCTTTTATACTGTGATAACGACATACGATTAATTATTAAAGTGCAATGTAGTCGATACTGTACAGTGTTCACACTAATTTTCACCTCAAGAACCTTTACCCTAGAACCTTTTCACGTCTCTTTCAAGATATTGAACCTCATCATCTTTTATATGGTTGCAGGCGCTAACTTTTGCGACTATGAAACCTGCAATATTTTCTTTTATATCATAAAAAAAATTAATTCCCAACTTCAAACAGTCTATATTCACCGAAGAAATTAGATCAGGGCATGATGTGATATCATTCCAACCATAGCCCACTTCACAGGATGAGAATGGAAAAAAGCACATATATGAAAAAAATAATAATCAGCGGAACAACAAAAAACAGTGGCACTCTGTCCCATACATTTCAGCAGTTTTAAACAAAATTCTTTAGAATTTTTTTAAACAGCTAGGTTAACAAAAAACAGTTGCAACTACGCATGAATAACATTTTATCAACATAAATAATAAAAAAAATAGCTGATAGAAAAAATTCAATTAACGATTAATTACCTTTTATTTTTCAATACAAATAAATTGTCTGTTGAAATTTATTACATCAAAAATGACTCGTACGATATGTGAAAAAAAAATCTGTTGTTAAAGAATTAAATATAAATCTTTATGAAATTCTGTTTGTATAAAATAACAGTTTTGAAATATTAAAACTTCATTTAAAAAAAACACAATCTTGCTTAAAAACGTTCACATGGAAAAATCCAAATATAACAATGGTAAACGATGAAATTAAATATTCTATACCATAAAAGGGAAGTTTAAATTAATGCACAAACATACACACTAAATATATATATTTTAAAATTCTTATTATAATTTTCATTTTAACAATACATATAAAAAAAATCTCATTCTGTGTGAATTCATTTCAGCTTTATTCACTACTTGTCTAATAATACATGAAAATTCTACACTATTTATATTGATTCTTTCGATAGCCTAAACTGATACTTCGTCCACTCAACATTCAATAGTGCAGGACAAAAATATTTCTTGTGTTTACAAATCCACACACGTCAGTTGAATAAAAAGTAACATTTATATTAAAAAAGGAGGATGTTTCATTATAATATTTTGAAAATAATAAATTTAATGACATTTGCATACATATACATAAATCATTCCTCCTTTGAAGTGGGCTTCCAGATTTCCTGTAAATGGCATTTTATCGTAAAAACAACGTCACGCACACACACACACACACAAATATTCACCATTTTTATTTTGTGTGAGTTTTTCATATGGCGTGATAAATTATCTTTTCGGGAAAATCTTTTTGGCATAGGTCGCACACATACGGTTTTCTTCGGTGTGGACGAGGTAATGTCTTTGCAAATCGAGCTTCTGCGAAAATTCCGCACCGCACAACTCGCATGAATGGGGCTTCTCTTTCGTGTGGGTTCTCAAATGTACTCTCAAATTATATGCACAGAAGAAAGCTTTTCCACACAAAGAGCATTTCAGAGGCTTCTCTTTCGTATGAGTAAGTACGTGGCGTTGCAGATTTCCCTTCTGAACAAATTATCGATCACATGCTTCACATTTTGTGTGATTTTGTCCCATCATGAATTAAAAAATGCTTCTTTATTGCATTCTTCCTCACAAATCTTTGTTCACATACGTGGCACACATGAGACTTCGATCCCGAATGGCGGACCAAGTGTTGTTTCAAATAGCGTTTTTGAGAGAATCTTTTTCCACATCCGTCACACAAAAAAGGGTTTTCATTTGTAGTTGATACATTCTTTTCAGACATTTTTAAAAAATGTTTTTATTGTATTGAGCGTGTTTGCTCTAATACGTAGTAGATTAATATGGATGCATGCTGCAGAGATACTACGCGCAATCTGGATAAAGCTGAATCGACTGCACATCTTCCGTAATAGTGGCGAATGCTTATGTCCCTGACCCAGGAATACGATAACCCATCATGTAGATTAGCAGATAATCAATTTTAATGGAAAAAATATATAAATAAAATTTATTAAAAACTTTTTGGAGAATATATTTCCATAAAACATTCTTCAAATGAATTTTTCCGTTTTTAATTCAGTCCATATTTCACGCAATATATAAAAAAGGGGGAAATAAATCCATAATTCAATAAGATATATGATTTGGATGCATTTCATTCAGTTTCTGAGTGCATTTCATTCAGTCAGTTGATTGAGTGTTCTTTTTAGGTTAATCCCTCAAGGTATTGTCGAACAGATTTGTATATTATGGGTTTTAAAAAGTCCAGCTTTAATTATAGAAATAGAATTTTAAACAACCAATCTTGCATGGAAAATATTAAAAGACCTGTAATGACTTAGATAACCATATTCAATGCTTATACAATTCTAAGTGATTTTCGATTACTGATTTTTATTAGTTAATTTTTATTCTATAGAAAAAAAAGGTTTTTGTTGAGTTTTATGGCTTTTATCAATCTTTTCCTTAATTTAAATCAGTTATGATTATATATGGTAAATCAATTATAAATGATTACTAATAAATTTAGATGTTTCGATTTAGATTGATGAATGATTTAGTCAAAAATGAACAAGTTCTTTTCCATTTGAATTTTTTTTCGATGCTTTATTCCAATAAAGAATAGGATAATCTGGTTTTGAAATAATATGAAATTGCTTTAATTTATCTATACAGATTTGGCCTAATATATAATAAAATTCTATTAAAGTAGTTTTTATCAGTTTGCTATCACATAATTAATTTTAAACATCATTTTTAGGACAAATCAAATATATCAATCTTCAAATTCTGTTGCAATATTTTTAGTCCATTTGTTTTTAAAAGTGTTTGATAAATTTCTTCCTTGAATGCCATAACATCCCAGAATAGACTATGCGGAACAGAAAAATATCCTCTTTTTAGAAAGTGTGAACTGGCATTATTTAAATTTCTATATGAATTTTCTCTAACAGACTAAATAAATATAATATGTGAAAAAAGAAAGAAGAATCAATATTTAATGGTCACATGTAATTGTTATCAATAAAAATATGAAGATTACAAATATCTCATAAACTTATAATTGTGCATTGCATGGTTTTTATTGATAAAAATATCTCCTATTATATGTATTCATTGTTCCACGGTAAGCTTTCCAAAAATTAATGGTTTATATTGAGAAAGAGGATTGCTCAAAATTATTTCCAAATGTTGTTGTGAAAGTAATGTATACACACTATCAATAGTTGTTCAGAGACTCTTTTGCACTACCAACATTCACGCATTTCTCTACTTAGATAGCAAAAGAGAACGTCGCGAATTACTTTGCTAAAGTGTTGAGACTGAATGAGAAATCTCCTTTTCTAGTTTGTTGAGTTGAGAAATCTCCTTTTCTAGTTTGTTGAGAACATTGAGAATCGAAAGCGACTCTGTTTGGTAAAAGGAGTCATACAAACTTATCGGAATTTAAAGGGTAACACTGAATGTCAATCTCTAATTAGACGTATATACACAAAAAACCCGGTTCATTTCGCAAAACTAAAAGCTCAAAAGCGCATTTGCATTAACCATGATGGAGAAATCCATGGGCTCGTCCAATTGTGTTTGGGTTTCTTTAATAGGCGTTTTAGCAAAGAGCTCGCAATTTCGATGAGATGAAATAGCTTATGTCTGCAACAATAGATTTTGTAACGCATGAAATGATACAAACTACTTGTTAATAAAAGGTTTTTAATAATAATGATGCTCATGCGGAATTTCATTAATCTGACAGAAGATTCTAGTTTTTAATATACTTAGAAAATGAAACTTAAACCAAATAAACCTTCTATTCATAAAGGGATGTAACTTTTTTTTTATGACACTTTCAGGCTATATACCCTGAATTTGCCCTCGTAACAACATTTTATAACAAGTTGATTACTGAATAAATAAATTTAATATTTTAAATGAGTTTTGGAGCTGTAAGAGAGAACAATATATTTGCTCATTATCATTATTAAAATACCCTCTTAACACTTTTTATTGTTGTGGTGAGGAAATTTGACTGACGCAAGCGATATTAAATAAGGAATACAACAAAAACTGATTATCATGAAATAAATATTGGAAGCATTACAAATATTTACGTATAATTATATCTATAGTGCATATTACCTTAGAAAATTTGTTGATATCTTTTAATAGAAAATTTACACTTGCCAGAAAAAGTCTGCGTACAAGCACATAGCAAATATTCAAGAACGAAAAAAAATTATATTTTGAAAATGATAATAATTTCATATTGTATTTATTTTATTCCTTACACAATTCATTAACTTTTCATAATAATTTATGAAATATAACACACGTTGTGTTTAAGAAATAACAATTGAAATAAAAAATAACACAAATTGCTACCAGTAAAAGTTTGCGTACAAAAATAAATATAATGAAATGTGCAAATCAAACTTCAATTAATTTTAACCACTTGCTCAGTTTTATTAGATAGTAGTTAAAATATTATGTTTTCAAGATTTGTGGCACAATGGATTTAAAAGGAAAGTAGATTACTCCTGAAGAAAGAAAGATCATCATAAAAACTTAGGAATGAAGACATAACTCTTCGGGAAATTAGCAAGATTGTTGGAAGAACTCATTTCTCTATCCAAAGAGTGATCAGTAATTACACTTCATCGAAATCTATAATCTCAAAGCCACGTTCTGGACGTTCATCTAAGCTGACTGTCCGTGAAAAGAGATGTCTTCAAGTCCGTACGTTTAAATCCACGTATAAGTGCCTTTCAGATTGCAAATGACGTTAGAGAGAGATTTAAAAAACACTCCATGAAGAGACCATAAGAAAAATTTTGAAAAAGGTTGGGTATCATGGCCGTGTTGCTCGCAGGAGGCCACACATATCAACTGTGAATAATCAAAAGTTTTTACATTTTGCAAATGAGTATGTAAATAAGTCTCCACAATTTTGGGAAAAAGTACTATTCTCTGATGAGAGCAAGTTTTGCATATTTGGCACAAAAGGATGTAAGCTGGTGTGGAGAAAACAATGTACGGCTTTTTGAGAAGCAGAATCTTGTGCCTACAGTTAAGCATGGTGGAGGTGGTATAATGCTCTGGGGTGCATGGTTGCCAACGGCGTAGGTCGTCTAACCTTTATAGAGTCGACATTAAACCATATGGGATATATCAACATTTTAAAAGAAAATTTGAAACAGAGCTCACAGGACTTGAACCTAGGAGATGACTTTTGGTTTCAACAGGACAATGATCCGAAGCACACTGCCCATAATGTTAAGCTCTGGCTTCTGTACAATATCAAAATCAATTGCATTCTCCTCCACAATCGCCGGACTTAAACCCCATTGAGCATTTATGGGACTTGTTGGAGCGAAAAATTCAACAGCACAAGATTACCTCAAAAGAAATGTTAAAGAGAGTGATAATCACAGAATGGAATAACATTTCTTCTGAGGAGACCTCCAAACTCGTCCATTCTATGCCCAAACGATTAACAGAGGTTCTCAGACGTAAGGGTTATCCAACCATCTATTAAAGTTTAGTTGAAAGCCAATGGAAAGTATTTTTAAATGCTTTTTTTCATCTGTACGCAGCTTTATTCTAATATTCCTTATTTTAATTGTTATTTTTTAAACACAAATTGTGTTGTATTTCTTTAATTGTTATTAAATGCTAACGAATTGTGTAAAGAATAAATTAAATACAATATAAAATTAATATCATTATTAAAACATGATTTTTTTTCAATTTTGAATATGTGCTATGTGCTTGTACGCAGACTTTTTCTGGCAAGTGTATTTTAATTATATAAAAATAAAATTTTTTTAATTGCTGTAATTACAAATATAACTGCTTCTATTAATTTCTAATAGTAACTTTAAATCAAAATAATAAAGATTTAGCTAGATGTAATTAAATATTCATTAATAGATTTTTATTATAATTTTCCATTCGACTCATTTAAAAATCTTATCCATATATCGAAATTCAGATCAGGGTTTATTGATACTATTAAAAATCAAATTTTTAAAATTTAATTTTACCAAAGATTACACGAAATGAATGAATATACAAGTTCTTTGTAATTTTTTGACACCCATATATTTCAGAACGTGTATTTTACATATTCAGATAAGTAAATCAAGTTTACAAAGACACATTAAAACAACGTTTTTCTGCCGTAAACATCTGAGAGTTTAATGCAGAAATTGCACTTTTCACACAGGCAAATGAATCGGTCGAAATTTCCATTAAAAATATTTCAAACATTGAAAAAAATAAAAACAAAGAATGAATTAATTTCTTTTAATTAAAATATTTTTTATACACTTTTACAGATAATACTATATATTTCTTCTGAAAATTTTAAGATATCCTCTGAAAAGATTTAACAATTTAAAAGGAATTACCGGAAAAGTTAATTAGTTTTCATATTTATTCAAATATTATGTATGTAATATATACATTAACAAGCATCTAATAATAATACATAAAAGGCTTTAGTTGATTAAAATCTAATTTTAAAAATAGTGAATTTAAGAATGTTTTATTAATAAAAGTAAAAGCTTAAGTTTAAAAATGCACTTGTATACATATTATCTATAAAAAATATACATAAAATAACACACATTAATGATTGATATTCTTTTGAATATGTCAATAAAGAAAACTGCTGAAATTACACTGCAATATGATCCTGCAAATATGTCTTAGAAACATTTCGGATTTACACATAAAAAGCTGCTCGTAGTTCATCCTTATTCATCACACATCTTATGCAGCATAAAATACTTTCACTGACACTTATTCAACAGTCCAAAACCAAAACTAAACTTGGTTCATAAAGATAAAAAAATTACATTGATGCACAAAACTTTTTAAAACAATACACGAGATGAAATGCATACGAATAATTAATATCTCCGTATTTGTCGTGAAAGTAAAATTACCTACGAATCGTTATTGAAGAGCAGAGTCTAGTTTGAGAAAAGGATTACGATAAACTTTTACATCTTCGTTTTGTATGAGTTCTTGCATGATTTAATAAAGAGCTTTTATAAGAAAATCGTTTTGGACATACAGCACACGCAAAGGGCTTTTCTGCGGAATGAGTTGGCAAACGAACAGTTAAACCATATTTTACGGTAAACCCTTTCTGACATATTTCACACACGTATTGGTTTCTCTTCCGTATGAACGCGATAATGTGTTTGTAAAGTTCCCTTCGCAGAAAATGCCTTATTGCACAATTCACACGAATAAGGCTTCTCTTTTCGTGTGAGTCCTCAGGTGTCGCTTTAAAGATGATGCCTGTCCGAAAGTTTTTTCCACATAGAGGGCACACATGAGGTTTTTCTGCCATATGAGTAAACATATGAAGTTTTAGATTACACTTTTGACTAAATGTTTTCTTACATATTTCACACTCGTGCGAAATATGTCGTGAACTAATAAGTGCCTCGTGAATTAATAAGTGCCTATTAAATTCACTCTTTTTCGGAGAAATTTTATTGCACACGTCACACACGTGAGGCTTTTCTCCTGAATGGCAAAGTGAATGTCGATTCAACTTCCATTTTTCAGAAAATCGTTTTCCACAAACACCCCACAAAAGTGAATTCTTTTCTGCAGTTGAACCACCAAGTTCCGCCATTACTTTTAGTACTCGATTCACGGGATAAAAAAATGATTTTCTAATATGATGAGAATAGATGTGACTTTTGCATTGGCATGAAATTTATCCTTAAAATACACTCGTGTATCTTTCCTGACTGACAGCAAATTTGCTTCATTTCATTTCATTATCATAACTGTCAAATTGCCAACAACAAAAAAAAAAAAAAAACGGAGTGCTTTTATATTTGAAAAAGTAATTCTTCGAAATACATTTTGGTTGAGATAAATTCCAAGTAAAATCTGAATCTTCCAAAAAAAAGGGATGAAGGATTCTAAGATGAGTGGGAGCTTTTGCCTCTGATGCGAACTGAAAGTTAAGTAGCAGAACAGGTGGGGGGGTTACCTTCTAACCAGTTCGAGAAAATTTGTTTAATGCTTGGAAATACAAAATTGATATTTTGGGTATAAGTAATTTTGGACCAAAAATGTTTTAGGATTGAAATTCTACAAGAAGAATACTATTGAATTTGACATTCGTCGTTCCTACAACTACTGTTAGAAAAAAATGTTTGATTATGTCGGATATAAAAATATCAGTAAGGTAGGTTCAATGAGGATAAAAAAACATGGTATACGCCCTCATGTATCTTCTACAATAAGAAAGGGACGCCATTTTTTATTACTATTAAGAAAATGAATTATTTGCACTATTATTAATTTTCAGTCTAATAATAAAATTCCTTTAGTTCCTTAGTTTTTTTTTTTTTTTTTTTTATGTGTCAAAATAATCATGATTAAATAAAGCAATTTTACTCTTATATTTGAAAAAGAATTTCTATCCATGCATAAATTTAGCGGAGATGAATACCGAATAAAATCCAAATTTCCTCAAAATGAATTCAAAATTGTCAAACTTTGATTATCTTACTATGAAGTGTAAGTATCTGAATAGAAAGTGTAGAGCTGTTTTTCATAAATAAGAAGAAATATAATTTTCGTATGATATGTATCCATGATAAAATATCCTTTAAAGCAATTGAATATAAAATATTTTATTGGAAGGTTTTTAATTTAGGCTGCAGTAATCCAGATCATATTAAAGAACAACCGCAACACAGAATCTAAGACTAACATGCGATGAAAAACTGAAAGCTTCCGTGTCTTGGATCTCATAATACCTGATAGTAAGTTACTCTTTATTTATGGGGTAAAGGTGAGCATACGTTTTAGTAAACATTCTTCTTCAATGGCGCAACGGCAACATGATGTTCCAAGGCCGTCTGACTTTTGGTATATTCCGAAATATGAGATTCTTTTTTCTTTTAAGGCGCAGGGTTGCCAACTCTACTCCCAACTCTCAACAGTCATATTAGACCGGAACCTGCGTTTACAGTAGATTCCGAAACAAAAACATCCATTGCATCGCCGGGACTCGAACCCAAAATCTGTGGCCCCGAACAGCAGAGAGCTAGACACTCTGCCATCAGGCTATTAGTAAACATTACCGTGTTTATTTCCCAAATTATCGATTTATTAGCGTTTTCAGATTGTATTTGTTTCTTTCTTATGCAATTTTTCTCTAATTAACTACATATAAGTAAGTCTCCTTTTTTACTATTTTACTTTCAATTGTATTTGTTATCCACTTGTTTGTTTTGTTTTTGCTTTACAAAGTAGGTCAAGGAAGTCATACCATTCTCATAAGTGTTACATTTATATTTGAAAAGGAAATTAAACCCAATTATTATTTTCTTGAAGCTGGATTCCACGTAAAATTAATACCATTTCAAAATGGGATTGTTGATTTTTAAATTCGCGCATCGATAAAACCTGAAGATTATATAAAAGGAAAATAATAGAACTACATATCAGGGTAACTCTGAAATTTTTGAGACAGTGGCAGACGACAAACGCAGGAAAAAAATTGTCGTTAAATTTGTAAATTTGAGCTTTTTCATGGCTGCAAAAAATAATTAGTGACAACAATTGCAATTTAGCTGTCGTAGAATAGATTTTGGAAGAAAGAAAAATGGAATTGACGCGAGAGCATTATCGCGCTATGATTTTCTATGATTTTAAACTCAGATTAAATCAAGAAGAATGCCTTCAAAGTCTACAACTAGCATATGGAGACGAAGCTCCATCTCTTGCTACTGTATTTAGATCGCTTACAGAATTTCGTAGAGTTCGAAGTTCTCTGCTGGATCAAGAACACACAGGAAGACCTTCATCAGCTGTAGTTCCAGAAAATGTGTCGGCCATACAAAAACTGTTAGTCGATGATAATCGCAGCACTTACTAAATGATACAGAAGAAACTTAACATAGGATCCGCAGCTAGGCATAGAATTATCCATGAAGAACTGCATATGAAAAAATTAGTTTGTTTTTGGGTCCCCCATAATTTAATAGAACACCAAAAAACGGAGCGTGTCAGAATCTGCAAAGAAACCATAAAATTACTTAACGCTAGTGGACACCGCCTTATTTCGGAAATCATAACTGGTGATGAAACTTACACACCGTTTTTTGATGTTCCAACAAGACAAGAAAGTAAAGTATGAGTCTTTGAAGATGACCCCAAACCAATAACTATGAAAAGACAACGAGCGATGAAAAAGTAATGTATTCCGTTTTTTCAGAAGCACGGGACTGGTCAAGGCCATCAAGCTGGAGGGACAGAAGACAGTTACAGCTAACTGGTACACCACTAAGTGTCTTCCAGAAATTCTTCAAGAAGTGAATGTAAGGGGACTCATGCTTCACCATGATAATGCATCTTCTCGTAAGGCATGATACACAGTCGAATTTCTTAAAGGAAAAACACATCCACCCTATTCCCCTGATCGTGCTATGTGTGACTTTTAGCTTTTTTTTAATCTTAAGAAAAATTTGCGTGGTCGCAGTTTTCATTCCGAAGATGAGATTGATGAGGCTATAAAAGCATATTTTTCATTAATTACTAGAAATGAAGGGCGTGAAGCATTTAATTTTTGGAAAAGTCGTCTGCAAAAGAGCATTGACGTTGGAGGGGACTAGTTTAAACACTATTAAAATTTGGTAAGTCAAACTTGCATCATTTAGCCGTATCTCAAATATTTCAGAATGACCTTCGTAATAGAATAAAATTTTAATAGTAAAATAGTTCATTTTTGAATTAAACATTTTTATTTAAATAGTGTAAGTAAACCATTTCCGTTAAAATGATTCTTAAAAAAAAGAGTAATAAATTCGTAATTCAATAATAGGTTATATTATTTGGAGGCATATCTGAATGCATTTTATTCAGTCCCGTTGGTTGATTGTTCTTTTTAGGCTAATCAATCAAGGAATTTCGAACAATTTTGTTTATTAAGCGTTTTAAAAGTCAGCTTTAGAAACAGATTTATAAAATACCAATCTTGCTTAGAAAAGATTGAATATCTTTTTGATTTAGACATAATAATAAATATTTATACAATGCTAAGTGATTTTGATTTTTGTACACTACTGACCATTAAAATTGCTACACCAAGAAGGCGACATACTACAGACGTGAACTTAAAACGACAGGAAGAAGGTGCTGTGATAGGTAAATAATTAGTTATTCAGCGCATTCAGACAAAGCGGGTGCCGGTAGCGACATCCACAATGTGTTTAAATAATGAAATTGTTCAGCCCGTTTCTCATACACAAATTGCATTTGAACGTTGTTGCCGGTGAAAGGCTGTTGTGATGCCTCGTGGAAGAAGCAGAAATTCGTACCAGCACGTTTCTGACTTTGATAAAGATCGAATTACAGCGTACCGGAATAGCGATTTATTTATCCTATCGAAGTATTGCTGCTCGCGTCAGTTGAGATCCAATGATTGTTAGCAGAATATGGAATCGATGGGTTCAGGACGGTAATATAGAATACAGTGCTGGATCTCAACGCCCCCTATCACTAGCAGCCGAGGAGATAACATGTTACCCACATAGCCTTAATGCATCGTGAAGCCACATCACGAGCAATGAGTCAAGAATTGGGATCGTTTGCAAGACAACAAGTGTCTGCAAGAACAATTCGACGACGTTTGCAGCAGCATGGACTCTCTGCTCGGAGACCATGGCTGCGGTTTCTATTGACACTGCATTGAATGGCGAGACGTCATTTTCTCAGATGAAGCCAGGTTCTGTTTACAGCATCAAGATTGTCGCATCCGTGTTTGACGGCTTCGTAGTGAACGCACATTGTCAGCGTGCATTCGTCATTGACATATTGGCCCGTCACCTGGCGTGATGGTAGGGGTGCTATTGGATACACGCCTCGGTCATCTCTTGTTCGCATTGACAGTACTTTGAACAGTGGACGTCACATTTCTGGTGTGTTACGCCCCGTGAATATATCCTTTATTAGAGCCCTGCGAAACCCTACGTTCCAGCAGGATAATGCAAGAACGCATGTTACTGGTATTGTACAGACCCTCCTTGATACGAAAAATATTCGGTTGCTGTCCTGGCCTGCACGTTAGCCAGATCTCTCGCCAATAGAAAACGTCTGGTCCATGGTTTCGGAACGACTGGCTCGTCACCATTCGCCAGTCACTACGGTTAATGAGCTATGGCATCGCTTTGAAGGGGCATGGGTATCTGTACCCGTACATGCCATCCAATCTCTGTTTGAATCAATGCCCAGGCGTATAAGTGCTGTTATTACTGCCAGATGTGGTTGTTATGGGTACTGATTTCTCAGGATCTATGCACCCAAAATAAGTGATTAAATTTCTTGATAATTTTAATCACTTGTTATTTCCAGTATAATATATTTCTCCAACAGATAGCAAGACAATTTTTTCGACCCCTTCACAGCGAAACGTCAGAAACGCCTAGTGTAGTTTCGCTTCGAGTTGAAAGTTGACCAATTCGAAGCGGTGCATTTCAAACCGGTTTCAGGCTATCGTGGGGAGGCTAGTGATTGGTCAAAATTTCACGCTTAAAGCCTCCCGCCTCGGTGGGAACGAGCTTTAAGAAGTGCACTGACCATACAAAGAAGAAGTGCTCCTCTATACGCCTCTGAACTAACTTAGATTCTGTGAGTAACAAAGAAAAAAAGGCAAAGTTCGCTAAAAATGGTTTTTCATCAGAGCGACTCAGATCTCCCCAAACGAGCTGAAAAAACCAATTCTATCATTCTTGTACGTACTTGTAGCAACTTATCATGTGTCTGCCTTTCGTCCGCATCTAGATACCTTTCAAACAGAACAACAAATAATTCAGCTACTGCGAAAAAGAGATCGTCCTCCTCGTAAGCCTAATCCTATAGGAAATCGAAAACCTAATGGTATATTTGATTTTTCCTCCGGTTACTTGCCAAGACTGCTAGTGGTGGGAGATTGTAACAAAACGAATCGGACACTATTAATTATAACTGTGAGGGACTGCTAGCGCCACCTATGGAATCAGAGATGGCGATAATAAAATTTAAATTAGGTGATGAACTATCGTTCGATCGTAATGATTCTAAATATAATTTTTCTATGTAAATGTCTGTCTTATGTCCTATTGTTTTTTGTGACTATGTTTCGTCTCCGTGAATGCTCGTGAATCTGTTTAAAATAAAATCATGGACGTCTACTTAATGAAGTGATATTATCCTATATATTTAAAAAGTTCATATTAAAAGATATATTTATTTAAATTGGGGTCTGAATGGCCGAGTGGCTAGCTCTCTGGCGCTCGGTACCACGGGTTTCGGGTTCGAGTCCCGGCGGTGCCATGGATGTTTGTAGGGGGTTCGGAATCCACTTTAAACTGTAAGTTCCGGTCTAATAGGAGCGTAGAGCGTTGCGGGGGTATTGTTACTCCGCGTCCGTGGCTTATCTTCAAGTTACACGAGCCCCTGGGTAATGCAAAGTGAGTACGTCTCTGCAGCGCTTGCCTTAAGGCATCCAAGACCAAGCTGTGTAAGTGTTTGCCAGCTGCATTAGAAAGAAAAAAATTATTTAAATTATATTCCTAGTTTTCAAAGTTTAAAAAACGCAAAACGAATGCAAAAATTAGTGCTGTATTAAAGAATAACAAAGGCATTTCTAAATGGACAGTTTTTCTTATAGGCAATTATGTTTCAAAATAGGAAAATACTACTAAAGTTATAAATTAATTACTTGATATTACATAAAATTTATTCCATAAAAAAAATGTAGACTCAGGATAAATTCAGTAAAAATTATTTTTACTTAATATTCAATAATCAGATTTTTTTATACAAGGAAAGGAACATAAAACGCAACCTTGCTCTACGCAGCAAATAGAAAAAGATTTCATTGGCTCCAAGAACATCCAATCAACAAAAATTCGTATTCCTGATGAAATTGTGTCTACTTCATGGCTGTAGACGTCTAGCAATATTTCAAACATATAACAAACTCTCAAAAAAAAAAAAACATGCAAAAGATTAGCCAAAATCAAATGCAGGAAATACCTTCTTATTGTTTGTTTCAATAATTTTAAGATTATAAATACATAACATGTAACTCTCTAAATTTTAAAATGATTAATCTTTGAATGATATTATTGGAATTCAGAATAAGACAATTCTATGAGGAATCAATTTGAGTAATCCAGAAGTGAAGGCAATCAATTGATAGAAACTGATCAAACTATATTTTTATGATTCAAGATAGTAGATATCGGGCCTGAATGGCCGAGCGGCTAGCGCTCTGGCACTCGGTACCACAGGTTTCGAGTTCGAGTCCCGGCGGTACCATGGATGTTTGTAGTGGTTCGGAATCCACTTTAAACCGTAGGTCTCGGTCATAATAGGATCGTAGAGCGTGGCGGGGGCATTGTTACTCCGCGTTCGTGGCTGAACTTCAAGTTACACGGGCCCCCTAAGTCTTGCAAAGTGAGTATGTCTGTGCAGCGTTTGCCTTATGGCATCCAAGACCAAGCTGTCTAAGTGTTTGCCAGCTGCATTGGAACAACAAAAAAAAAAAGATAATAGATACCCAAAAAAATCTATTACATTTCGTGTAAGTTACCCGCGAGCAAAATATTGCAATATTTATTTAATATCAATACAATATAAAAACTATAATAAAAACAGCTTTGAAATTTGTTGCAATTCTTTTACTACCTGGGGTTACATTGGAGATTTTACAAACGGAAATTTGTTGAAAGCATATACATTAAAATGAGATGTAAATAGGTTGGATTAGGGATATGAATCAGCAATTAAATATTTAGTGTTTGTATTTGTGATTTTATTACTGTTAGAAGAGAGCTTTCTGCTGTGGATAGTTTTGATAACATTGTAGATTTTACCACAATTCCCAGAAATAGCACTTAATTTTAATTGTGATATTAGAATTTTAGTATAAGGCTTTTAACAAAATCGGATCCATAATACAAGAGACAAAAACATGCGAAATGAACATTCGTTTTTTTTTTCTGTTATAAAATGCATCATTCCACTACAGAAAATTTGTATATAATTGTAAATTGAGAAATTATTGAGAAAATGTTCCCATATTTTAATGTTCATTTGAAGATTTATTTATTTAGGCAATATTCTCGATGATCCAAAAATTCCTTTCATAATAAGATTAATTAATTTCATTCTTCTTGATGTCGTATTCAGTAGTATTGAAAAGGAATTATTGCCGCACAGATCTGAATATACTAAAAAGAATTATATCACAGTGGAAGTCTGTACTAAAAAGGTATTAGCGATAAGTTTAAAGAAAGTGAAACAGATATAAATTCGCATTGCAGCATAAATAACATTTTATAAACATAAATTATTGAATCGAATAATTGAGCCGAAAGTAAAAATTAAAAAATAAGTTTTATTTCAACTATTAATTACCTTTTATATTTGATTACAAATAAAATTTATGTTGGAAATGTTATACAACAATTATTTACAAATACAATCACCATACTGCAAATTAGAAAATGTCTTCAGAAAAGAATCGTCTCACATGTTTAATTCTGTAACAACAGAATTGTATCCTAAGTCTTTATCAAATTCGATTTGTATAAAATAACCCTTTTCAAGAATTTAAAACACCATTTTAAAAAGAACAAATATTTTAAAAACTTTCACAAGGGAAAAACCAATCATAAAAATTATAAGTGATACATTTAAATATTCTATAGTAAAAAAGAAAGCTTGAAAGAAAGCACATAGATACACTCTAAATGTATATTTTGAAATTATTTTAATTTTCATTTCTAACTATACATACGATTACTCATTACGATTGTCTCATTCTGTATAAATTCATTCCAACTTTCTATTCAAACATAATAATGTTCATTACTTGCCTAATAATACATAGAAATTCTGTACTGTTTATAATGATTATTTCGGTAAATTAAACATATACTTCGTCCCAACCACATTCAACAGTATCAGACAAAGTAGTTCTAGAGTTTAAAAATACACACACGTCACTTGAATAAAAAGTAACATTTAATGTTAAAAAGGATGACGTTTCATAATAAAATTTTAAAAATAATAAATTAAATGACAAACATACACATAAATCGTTCCATATTTAAAGTGAAGATTCGATTTCGTGAGAAGGAAGTTTTTCATAGAACAAAGGTGCTCACTAAAAAAATTCGACATTTTCAATTTGTGTGGATTTTTATATGTCGAGAAAAATTACTTTTAACTGAAAATTCTTTTTGGCATGTGTCACATACATACGGGTTTTCTTCGGTATGGATGCGATAGTGGCTTTTCAATCGATGCTTTTGAGAAAATTCCGCATTGCACAACTCGCATGAATACGGCTTTTCTCCTGTGTGCGTTCTCAAATGTACTTTCAAATTTGCTGATTGGGAAAAGGCTTTTCCACACAAAGGACATTCCTCTGGTTTTTCTTTTGTATGAGTAAGCATGTGGTGCTGCAGAGTGTCCTTACGAGCAAAATCTCTTCCACACATTTCGCATTTGTGTGATTTCACCCCATCATGTGTTAGCAAATGCAGCTTTAATACATTCTTCCTCACAAATCTTTTCTCGCACATTGGGCACTCATGAGGCTTCGATGCCGAGTGGCAGAGCAAGTGCTGTTCCAATTTGCTTTTTTGAGAGAATCTTTTTCCGCACCCGTCACACAAAAAGGTATTTTCTTTCGCAGTAGAGACACTACTTTCAGCCATTTTTTGAAATTGTTATTGAGTTCCTTGCCAGGAAAATTTTTTTCTCACTATTACAATTAAAATGAAAACACGATTATTATAATGGTTTGAAAAAATTGCTGTAAACGCCTTTATATAATGTTCTGTCCAATACAAATTACTTCAGTTCATTTCATTAGTAGAATTGTGATTTACTATATTTAATTAGAATTGGGAAATACAATAAATAAATAGACCTGATTACATTTAAATTTACAAAGGAAATTTAATCCAATTAGGATTTCCGTGGGGCTGAGATCCAAATAAGTTAAAAAAAATTTCAAAATTGGTTGCTGGTTTTGAACTTCGAGTATCGATAACTTTTGATCATGGTATGAAAGGTAATTAATAGAAATACATATTAGTGTAAATTTTTATCAGTGAAATATTTAATTTTAAAATAATTTTTTTTTATTTTGTTAGTGTAAGTAATATTTTTTACATTATCTTTTAATTATGATACTTTTTGAATTTATATGTTTGAGGTAAATTAATATGATATTTTAAAGAGTTTAATTTATATAAATCCTTTACTAATCTATATCATATATAGAAATGCATGTAGTGTATTATTGTAACATATCAATCGATGCTGAACGCATAGCTTCCGTGTAAATAAATCAACGTTTTGGATAAATCTCAACGCTGAAGTCCTTCCTTTGTGATTCCATGTATTAAAAAATGAGGTTTGCAATCCTTTTTATTATATCAGACATGGGTATATTCGCTCTAGTACGTAGTGGATTAATATGGGTGCATGCTTTAGAGTCTGCTATACGCAATCTTTTTAAAGCTGAATCGGCTACACACCTTCCGTAGTGGTGGCGAATGTTTATGTCCCTGAGTCAGTGATGCGAAATACATGTACATTAGCAGGGAATCCATTAAAAGAAAATGTTTTTCTTTAAATCAAATTCATTGACAAACATTTTGGAGAATACATTTCCTTTAAAACACCCTTCAAATAGAATGATTCGATATTTCAAGCAATTCATAAAAAAATAACAAATTCCTAATTTTATAATTTTTTTTCTAATGCAGCTAGCAAACATTTAGATGCCTTAAGGCAAGAGTTGAACCGACGTTAGTCACTTAGCACTAAGCTACGGACCAACGGCTTAGAGTGCATTCCGAACCACTACAAACATCTATGGCAACGCCGGGACTCGAACCCGAAACCTATGATAAAGAGCGACCAGAGCGATAGCCACTCGGTCATCAGGCCCCATGCTCCATAATAAGTTATGTTATTTAGATGCATATCTATGCATTGAATTCAATCCATTTGGTTGATTGTTCTTTTTAACTTAATCAATCAAAGTATTTCGAACAATTTTTTTTTTTATTAAGGATGTTAAAATTTTAGCTTTAGTTAGAGCAAAAGAACTTTTAAACAACCTATTTTTCTAGGAAAGAATTAAAATATTATTGATTTAGAAATGCTAAGTGATTATTTTATTGGATAATTTTTCTTATTTTATAAAATCTATTGAGTTTAATGTTTTATCTTTCATCGGAAACTTATCTTATCGGAAAGATCTTACCTTTTCGTCGGATGAAACTTATCTTCATGCAGAATTTAGATCAGCTATGATTATATTGGGTATATCGATTATAAATTATGAGTAGTTACTTTTGAGGCTTCAATTTAGACTAAAGAAAGATTTGGTGAAAAAATATTAAAACGTTACTTCATTAGAATTTTTTTGATACTTAATTCCCATAAAGATGTTGATCATTAGAGTTTGGGCTAATATGATATTATTTTAATATTTATATAAATATTTGAGTTAGTTTACAACAAAATTCTTCTATTAAGAAGTCTTATCACTTTACACGCTCATTATGAATATTAAGTACTTTTTCAAAAAATTAAAATATATCAATTTTCAAATTTTGAGGAGTTTCTTTCTTTTCGAAATTCTTTTTTTTTATAACTTCTTTTGAATGAGATAACATCCAAGAATAGATAATAATATTCTGTACAAATCATCCTTTTTAACCTATGAAGGAACTGCCATTATATAAGTTTCTTTGCGAATTTCCTATAATAGACTATATAACTACGGTTTGTGAAAAGAGAAGAAAAATGAATATTTAATAGCGATGTATTTAGTTAGGAATAGAAATAGGATGATTAAAAGTTTTGAATAAACAGCTATTTATGCATTGCATGCTGTTATTGATAAAAAAAAAAAAAATCTTCTCCTTTCTCGGTGTTCCAGCTAAAGTAGTTGACCAGTCATATCTTCAACATCCTGCGTATTTATGTTATACAACCCCCATTTGCTAGTTGACCATTTCGTCGACATCAAAAATGGATTGTTTTGTGCAAACAGCTTTCCATAGCTCCGGGCACACATTCTTCAACACTTTGTTCAAACACGTATCGTTCACCTCATTCCAAGGATAGATTAGAATTATCTAGACCATCCATGATATTGTAGTTTTCGAAAACGCTATACCAGCCACTGCTTGCAATTCCGGGGCTACCAATGCTACATTGCAGTACTGAAACAGAGTCAATCGGTGTCCAACTGTGTGTGTGTATAGTATTGTGAGATGTATTTTTTTCTATTTGATTTACATATTTTGGTAATGAAATGTAACTCATTTGAATTCATTTTGTCAAAAAAATAGTCTTCTATGTAGTGTAATCTTTTTTTTGAATTTTTATAATAATTGTTGATTTATTTTGTCTTGTAATAAATAGGCCCCTTCGAAGGAAGAAGTGTTTGCCACTCTAT
The DNA here is from genome assembly GCA_021605095.1 of Caerostris extrusa. NCBI lineage: Eukaryota > Metazoa > Arthropoda > Arachnida > Araneae > Araneidae > Caerostris > Caerostris extrusa. Next base: position 36,777 of record BPLR01014470.1, read on the forward strand.
TGTTCACATAACTGTATTGAAAATAAGAACTTTTTGAAAATCCATATATTATTTTTAAGAAATATTATATATTCGAAAGATCTTCAAAAACGTAATCATTTAAATTCAATCGTTGGATCGTTAAATTTCGTGAGATTTAAATTCAAAAATACTTATACAATAAAAATTATTACTGTTTCGTTTATTCAAATGCTTATAAATCTCGTTTATTCAAATATTTAAGAATCTCGTTACACTCAAATCCTTTTTGACATTTAACTTTATGATAAGGATGTTAACAGATCGTATACTTAAAATCATCAATAACACATAAAGATATTATGGCTACATTGCATAGCAGGGAATATATGCGAAAAGGGCCTTTTTGTTATTGCCAAAACTTTCTGCTGCTTAAAACTAATGAAGCAATCCAGTACAATAAATTTTATTTCTCACGAAGGCTGTATGTTCCGTTTATTTATCCCTGTAATTTCAGCACCATATAGGTATGATATTAGATAAACAGGATTAAACCAAATGATTTCCTTGATCCCAAATGACTGCAGTTTCTTTGTAAACATTAGTGTATAATGCAGTTCAAATTTCAATTTGCGTAATTTCGAAACGTTAATATTTCATACATCGCCAAGACAATGATATTTACAAATTATTTCGATGGATCTGTGTAAACCTCTTATTTTACATATCTTGTACGTGCAACAATGAACAAATTGAAAGTGATTGTACAGTATGTAGTAAATACAAAATTTCTTCACAATAGTTGGAAAAGGACTACAACTTTGACATTATCCATATAATTATGGAAAGGTATATATAAAAGTTATAAAAAGCAGCTCAAAAATTAGCATTCCACACACTCACTCATTATCTATTACATGGTTGCATGCGTTTCTTTTTGAGACCATAAAACTTGCAAATTTTTCTTTTAAATCGTAAAATAATTCATTTCCCAACTTGTTGCCCCTATTCGCTGAAGAAAATAGACCAGAGTATGATGTGATACCATTCCACCCCAACCCACCTCACAGCAGGAGAATACGAAGAAGCACACATAGGAACAAAGAAAAATAACATTTATAAATTAGCAGAAGTAGTAACACTGTGTTTCTTTAGTCTTTTAGCTTATACATGTGTAAGTGAAGAAGCTGTAAATTTGCATGAATGTCATTTTATCAACAAAAATAATAATAAAAAAAATTGCCGAAAGTAAAAATTAAAAGTAAGATTTATTTCGATCAATTACGTTTTATTTCAATACAAATAAATTGTCTGGTAAAAATTTAGTACAACAATTATTTAGAAACACAATCATCATACTACAAATTAGAAAACGTCATCAAAAATGACTCGTCCTATATACAAAACAAATCTGTTGTTACGGAAATATACTTAAAAATCACACTTAAAATTTATGCATAACGGACACACTTCTGTATACACACTTTATTAAATTGAGTTTGTTTAAAATAAATCTTTTCAAATAATAAATAATTAAATAAATCATAATTATACTTAAAATCTTACAAATGCTTAAACATACCAAATATAGCAGCGTTAAAAGATAAAATTAAATATTCTATTGTATAAAAGGAACCTTAAATTAATTCACATACATGCACACTAGTAATTTTCATTTCTAACAATACATATCAATACAATAAAAGTCTCAATTTGTATAAATTCATTCCAACATTATATACAAACATCTTTCATTACTTGTCTAATAATACATTAAAAATTATATTCTATTTATAATGATTCCTTTTATATCCTAAACTCATAATTTGTCCACTCAACATTCAATAGCATGAGACAAAAATATTTCATGTGCTTAAAAAGCCACACGCGTCACTTGAATAAAAAGTAGCATTATGTTAAAAAGGAAGATTTCTCATAAAAAATTTTAAAAATAATTGACAAATGTATACATACATAGCTCTTCAGTATTTGAAATCAAGCAACCTTTTTGCATGAATTTCGTTTTATGTAAAACAACGTCACGTATGCACACACACACACACACACACATAGAAAATAACAACATTGTCATTTAGCGTGAGTTTTTATATGGTATGATAAAGTACTTTTATGGGAAAATCCTTTTTGGCACGTGTCACAAACATACGGTTTTTCTTCAGTATGGATGCGATAATGTGTTTGTAAATTATGTTTCGTAGAAAAGTCCGCACTGCACAACTCACATGAAAAAGGTTTTTCTTTCGTGTGTGCTCTCAAATGTACTTTCAAATTAGATGCAGTTGAAAAAGCTTTTTCCACACAAAGAACACTTGTGAGGCGTTTCTTTTGAATGAGTAAGCATGTGGCGTTGCAGACTGTCCTTACGAACAAAACATCTTCCACATATTTCACATTTGTGTGATTTTATCCCGTCATCATTAGCAAATGCTTCTTTAATACACCTTTTCTCACAAATCTTTTCTCGTATATGGGGCACTCATGAGGCTTCGATCCCGAGTGGCAGAGCAAATGCTTTTTCAATTTGCTTTTTTGAGAGAATTTTTTTCCGCATCCGTTACACAAAAAAGGTGTTTTCATTCGCAGTCGAGACACTGTTTTGAGCCATTAAATTTGGTACTGTAGTTCCTTCTTGGAAGCAATTTTTTTCCACTATTACAATTAGAATGAAACACGATTTTTAAAATGGTTTGAAGAATTTGCAGTAAATGCCTTTATATAAAGACCTGTCCAATACAAATCACTTCAGTTCATTTCATTAGTAGAATTATAAATTACAATAATTAATTAGAACTGTGAAAGTACAATAAATAAATAGACCGGATTACGTTGATATTTAATAAGGAAATTTAACCCAATGAGGATTTTCGTGGAGCGGAATTTCAAATAAAGTTAAAATTTCTCAAAATTGGTTGTTGGTTTTGAACTTCCAATATCGATAACCTCTTATCATGGTATAAATAATAATTAATAGAAATACAGATCAGAATAATATTTTAACACTAAAATATTTAATTTTGAAATAAATTTTTTTTATTTTTGTAGTGTAAGTAATATTTTTAAAGATACCTTTTGATAATGATAATTTTTGAATCAATGATAATTTTATATATCTATGATTATTTTTGAATTTATAAGTTTCAGGTAAATTAGTATGATGTTTAAAAGAGTTTAATTTATATATATCCTTTAGTATTCTAGATCATAGATAGGAATGCATGTAGTGTGTTATTGTAACATGACAATCAATGTTGAACGGAAAGCTTCGGTGTAAATCAAAGTTTTACAGGATAAATCTGTACACTGGAGTCTTTCCTTTGTGTTTCCACGTATTAAAAAAATGATAATTGTAATCCTTTATTATGTCAGCGAAGAATATGCTCGCTCTAATACGTAGTAGATTAATATGGGTGCATGCTTTAGAGACTGCCATACGCAATCTTTTTTAACATTTTCACATTAAATACAAAGCAGTTTCATTTGTAAATAGTTTTGTAAACCACAACAAAAATACTTTAAAACTTACTTCTACATATTTTAAAATAATAATTTTATTTTCAGTAAGATCTTGAAATTCAGCTGGGACTTTTCGTAATATATTCAGAGATCTCTAACTGAAAAGTTGTGCTTTGGGAGATTAATAATCATTATTCATTGGTTTTGGGGGATATCATCTATGAAGGCGGGGTGATTTAAGTTTCAAACAGTGGATTTAAAAAAAAAAAAATTTAAAAATTGGATTTCTTTATTTAATGTCTTCCTAGTCTGTATTGTATGGTGCTTTTTGATGTGCAATAAAAACAAAATTTAATTTGTTAAATATAGCAAAAAAAACAAAATACCAAAAACAGAAATACAATGTCTAAAATTAAAGAAGATATCAGACACTAACCACAAACCAAAAGTCCCCATGACATCTTTATAATTTATACCACTTTCCCCACACATTGTTTTCTACTGCGAATTTCAAATAGCAACACATTCCTTTAAAACTTAATATAAAATATTATATAATTCCCATTATTTCCTCCTTGCGGCCTGATGATAAATTGGCCAGAGCTCTAGCCTTTGGTACGGCAGGCTGCAGGTTCGATTCCTGGAGGTGGCATGGATATTTGTGAGTGGTTCGAAATCCACATTAAACTGTAGGTCCCAGTCTGTTTAGCCCTCGTATGCACAAGATGACCGTACAGCGACAAACCAAACAAAACCCATTATTTCCTCTTCTTTCTTGTTTACATCGCGCTGAGTTCCGTAACACAGATCGGGTCGAAAACTCGACATATGAAGCTGAATCGCAATCCCCTTTCTATAGAAGGGAAGGACATGGCATATCTGTGAGCATAAAAGAAATCATTCCCGTTGGACCTGATGAGGTGGATTATAGGAATCTTCACAAACCATCTCTCAAAGTGTGGGTTTCAGATTGATTCAATACAACCAGGATTGACCCCTTAAAAATGGCACCTTGGGAAAGCAGAATCTCCAATACATCTTCCTTATAACGAACGACATCAAGTCAATGTGCCTCCAGAATTGAAAATAATGTTATTTATGTATAATTTAATGTAATTTCTACATAAACAAGCATTTGTTTCACATTAAATTAAGTTGTCATGTCTTAATCAGAGATGATTTCTGGCTTTAAACTTCCATTTAGCACTAGTGCGACAAGATAGTTCTTGAAAGACGGTTAATTCAGCAAATACAATTTAATTTCTGCTTAGTTCTTTGTTGTTTTTCTTGCGTAGATTCATCTGACGTCAAGAATGAAAAGCAAACGTGTATATAAAAACGGCAGTGAGAGAAAATGCATTTTTATCCATTTAACAAACAATGAATGTCAAGTAAACCGAAAATTAATGCATAATTAAATTTTAATGAAATTTTTAAAACTATTTTTTTACGTTTATAATTGGATTTAAGTGAGTTAATATTTTTAGAATATTTTATCTACAAGTATGGATATTACGATATGTGAGTTTTTGCAAAGCCTATGTTGCAAATTTCGAAGTTCATAATTGCTTTAATTTAGGGGAATCATCCTCATCGGAGTTACGCAACCATTCCTCAAAACAGTTCTGCTAATTTGGCACAAAATAGCGATTTAAGAGCATCATCTTCTATGGATAAAATTAATTCTTCAATGCAACAAAGTATTCTTAATGATATACATCAACGAACTGGATATGAAGAGAATGCAGCTGATGAAATATTTGTCCAGTATGGAGTTACGAAACCGAATCGGTATAATCCTGAAACCTCGGAATTTATGTTTCCTGGTATGCAGCATATTCAAGAAAATGAGCCAAATTCAACGCATTTTCAAATGGCATCTGAAGTATTTATACATCAAAATTCCCAGAATTATGGACCCATAAACCAGAACACCCTACAAACATTCCGTGTCTGCAACTGAACGATGTATTTTGGCTGGATCTCAACAGGCATTCGGTCAAAAAAATGCAATGATGCACCAAATGGCTCAACATCCTAGTGCATCTTCTCAAATGGAATTTTCTGGAATGTCTAGCACGAATAACATATCGCCCCATTTTTCATCCGTCTACCATAATTTCGATCAAACTGACCATACATTGACAAATAGGGTATCGCAACATTCTGAAAAATCTTTAGGAATGCCGGTTTTGGCCATACAAAATGCAAATTATAATCGAATGTACCCAACTTCTCGAATTAATTGCATTCAGCAAACACAGCCTCTCGCTTCATTTGCCTCACTATCCTGTGATGTCCCTTTAGAAATGAGTTCCTATTCCACGGATACTTTATGCGCTAATGAAGAGGAAAGTACTTTAAATCGTACCGAAACTGAAAATCCCAAATATTTTGCCAGCCACTTTTCGTTACCTTCTACTTCTCAGAATTCCGTCACGAGCCAAGAATATCGAGTAAACAATCGCGGTGCAGTGAAATTTAAAGAAGACGAGAATTATCCAAAAAATAAGCAGTGGACTGATTTCAGTTATGGATTAGCAGAAAATATTTCCTACAATTCAAGAGCCAGTCAAATTCATCAGCATAATTTTGAAGGTGGAATAAAAAATAGCAAAATCGAATGTCATACATGGGAACATTCAAATTTTGTCACTAGTTTATCGGAAAACAAGAATGCATGCAAGATTTCCAACACAATTAGTGCAAGTGAAGTCAGTGGGAATTTAAAGAAAATTTCAGAAAACAAAACTTTTTGCAGAAAAGCGTGTGCACTTAAGAAATTGGATGTGCCTCAAAAGCCGAAGACTTCTTATAATTGTAGTAAATGTCCAATGACGTTCAGACGAAAAGATTATCATGAATCTCATGAGTGTTGTCACAATGTTGAGAAACCATATGTGTGCAATTTTTATGACAAAGCATTTTCTACATGTCGTAATCTGGGCGTACACATAATGGTCAAAAGCGATATTCATGTACGGAATGCGGTAAACGTTTTTTTTTTACGGGGCAGCCTGAAAAGTCACCTCCTCACCCACACTGTCGAAAAACCATATACATTACATAAATGCAGTAAAGGATATTCTAAAATTATCTACTTCAAACGCGACATGCTTAAACACGCCGGTGAAGAGAGAAGCAAGTGTGATTCTTGCGGTGCAGAATTCTCCTCTGAGGAATCGCTTGGCGCTCACAAGTGTAAGGAAACGGTCCAGTTTTTGTTTTTTTAATTTTAACTGCTATAGTTTAAAGTTGTAAGAAAATGTTTTAATAGATTTTAGTGCATTTTAAATTTTACAATTCTTCTCTTGTGTTTAGAAATCAGTTTTAAATATTAGCTTTTTACTAATGATTATATTACACTTAAATTAAATTTTATCATTATACCAGTGCCAAATAAATATCCTTTAATTATACTCCATTAAATTTCCCACATTTAGATTCCTCACGCATTTAAATGCATGAAAATCTGTGTAGATAATAGCTGATAATTATGCAAATATTTTTTATGTCTATATTTATAGTGAGAAAAATGTATTTTACTACAATTGATAGTTTCCTGTTTTACTAATAATAAAGGAGCATTAAAGATTGATTTGTTTACTTTGTGATTAATGTTAATTTATTGAAATGGTAAAGTTTATGCAGACTCCTGTTGTTCAATTTATATGTGAAAATAAATTTCTGTGTTAAGTCATGCTCACGTTTCTTCATTTTCTTAGACTCTTGTAACAATTTTTATATATATAATGCTATTCTCATAAATAATTATGTTTCAATAGTAATATTGCGCTGCTTTCGTTATTTATTTGCCTTCGTCTATTCTTGCCACTTACTTTAGCACAGCCAAAGAATATTTGAGTATTTCTTATATTTAAACTTGTTAATCCCCATTTTCGTGCCATTACATTGAAAAGAAGAACGAATTAATTGAAAATCTTTCCTATTCATATTTAATACAAATAATTATCTAGAATTCACTTCTGTGAACAATATAATTGCAATTTGTCAATCTCGGCATACTTTTAGGAACTTTAATGATTGCCAAACTCAGTTTAGTCGTAAAACCGTAACAGAAATATTTTATCGTGAATAGGATAATTATTAAATCTTGATTAGAAATATATTATTCACGTTTATTCATTTAACCCTTTGCACTCGAAGTTTTTTTCATTCGTACTACCAGCAACTCGAAGTGATTTTAGTGAAAAGATCATATTCACATTAAGTTTGATAAACGCATTGCTTATATTGTTATTTGCATTGTCTCCGTAGTGGAGCCCTCGAGCTTGAAGACAAATTTTTAAATGGCTCCGCTCCGGAGCCCTCGAGGGCAAAGGGTTAATAATTTGCGAAATCTCTACAAGATTTGCCATTGAAAATGGATTGCAATAAAGAGGCTTAATAAATGTGTGGAAATAATATTAATGATAGCTGACTCTCAAAAATAAGCTACATCATTAGAAGTTTTTATTTCTACGAACTTTTGTTACATCTGCATTAATTAGGCTTCAGAATTAGTTAACTGTGTATACCAATATGCATGACCATTAGCATGACATTGTACAACCAAATTGCATGACCAGAAGAATATTGAGTACTGATAAGTCGATGAAATTGATGTTTGGCTGAAAGGTTTCATCTTTATTATTTGTCTTATCGAATATGTCGAATAACACAACGATGTAAAAAGCAGTTTGATTAGCCTTGAATGAAACTATCTAGTTTATTCTGTGAAGCATAAATTGCAGTGCTTCGAAAGGAATTTTTGTATCCCTTAATATTTGCTCATCTGACGTGCTGTAGGAACGGTGTTGTGAGTATAACATTATAGCATATTATGAACGCAAATTTGAAAATAAATAAAATATATTTGTATGTATTATGCATATCTATCATTATTTATATAAATAAATAAGGAGTTATTAAACTATTTTTTTAATTGTAAAATTTCTTCTAGTATTAGAATTAAAACCCAAAAATAAAAATAAAAATATATCAAGAATAATATTCAAAAGGGTTATATTTTCTTCATCAACTTTATTCTGTGAAATAATACTTTTATACTTTATAATTTGATCTGTATTTCGCTTATAAATGTTTTTTTACAGAATAAAATAAAATTATTAATAAGATAAAATAGAACCTGCAATTTATTTAATTTAATTTATTTAAAATTTGCTTAATATATGCATAGTTAAATTTATAAATGTTGTACATAATTTACATAAAAATAATCTATTTTAATGCAAATTATTTACTGTGATTATTGACTGCTTTATTTCCCAAATTCTCTTTCTATGTGTTTTAATTAACCCTCTTACAAAATCGCAGTTGTCAAACTGAGCTACAGTTGAGCTTAAACAATGAGGATTGAATTTTGGCCCCACGTTATCTAAACTGGCATAAATTAATACTCAAACAATCGGTTTAACAATTTACGAGTCTCACAAACTTTGAAATTATAATTACGTTAAAATAATAATGCCGCATGTCTCATCAACAAGAAAAATAATTCTTATGTTTACATTCGTAATAGCAACAAGAAAAAAAGCAAATGCCACCGCTTTTAAAAGGCAAGTGTTCGAATCCATTTTGAAATTTTCACATTTTCTTTGATTGGACTTTGTATTGAAATACTATGTAAAAATGTATAAATTTTTAATTCAGTAATCAATAACATAATATCTAGATATTTTTAACTGCTAAACTTTTATTAAAGGGGGCGAAAAGTAAAAATTGGGTATACGTTACTTGTTTTTTTTTATTTGGCTTCATATTTTAAAACCAAACAAAGTGGTATTGAAATCCATCAAAATAGTGGTTTGCGGTCATAATTTTGTAAGCAACATTATTTTTAATGTAAACACGAATCTCGCAGCGTAGAACAACATCAAAGTATAAAAAAAATACATTTAAAATAAGTTTAAAAGTTACATTTAAAATAAGCAAAAAAAGTAAAAAAAATAATAATAATAATAATAATTAAAGGAAAAGGAGTTGGATTTTTAAAAATAAACACCAACAGATAAAATTATAAACATGAATTTTCATTAAGAACAAGAACAAATATAATGATTAATTCCATTTGTTTTTTGCGGATTTGTCCATCCATGAAATATTTTAATGTCCCTTCTAGTTTTCAGAAAGTAAACAGATTATTTATTACTTGAAATATTTATTGATTTTTATCGAAATTAAATATGTCGTTTGAATTCCTACAATTTTATAAAATCTCTTGTTTGCAATTTAAACGATTGAACTTTGATGTTATGCCACGCAACTGTCGATAAATGGTTTTTTTTCACGTAGAATCGCGAATTTTTCTTTTTTCCAGACCATTTAACTTCAAACAGGGAACCGTCTATTTTTATATTATTATCGTTAGAGCTGTTTGTGGCTGCATCTATCTGGGACTTTTCACACTCAACAACGAATCAAGTGTGGACTTATTCTAAATTAGTGAAGTCATGTTTTCCACCTCCTGTCATGCTTCCAGTCGTGCAAGATAGGAATCTTTTAAGAAAACCTCCAGAAGCAACATATTCTATCAACAGTAAGCAATACGATCAATCTGATGTCGATACAAATGAGAAAAATTTCTATTTGTTCATATCATTCGATATTTTATTTTTTCATTCTCATAAACATCTTTAAAATATTTCATCATATTATTAATTATAACATAATAAGCTTTATTATTTTTTTGACAATTAAACGTATTTTAAAAAAAGTATTAAATATATTACAACTTCATTTTTTTTTATAATATATGTATTTTTATAATGTTAATTTTCTTTTTTTTTATCAATCATTTGGTAAATATTTGTAAAAAGTACTATCATTGCATTGAAATCCAACATGTATGTTAATGGTGTTTCTAAAATTTTATTTTTGTAAATCTTTAGTTCATTTTTGACACATAGGAAGATTTTGTTTATGAATTTTAATGAAAATATTTTTTCATCAAACTTCGAAAGTTTAATTTTTTTTGTATATTATGAAATTAATATTCTATTGCTCAAACAGATAAATAAAAACTTGGACTTGTGCCCCCTCATGATTAATTTTTAGGAAAAAATACGCTTTCTATAGATGTATGCGGGTGTCACGACTATGGGGCAACTCTGCGATCTTTTCTTCATATTTTATTCCTCTATAGTTCCTTTCATTGTCGAAGACATAGACCACATCGTTTTCGTATCATATTATTCCCACTCATTATCTTCATGCGTTTTGCATGTTTTCGGTTCTTATATATCTGCCTTGTTTCTTTTCATTTGTTTGGAATTTCGAAAATGTCTTGATGTGTTTAATAATATCCGTCACTTTCATTTTTATACATTTTTAATTCCTTAACAACATCATTGCCCACATGTAGCGCCATGCCCTGGCGACCCACGTTTCAGGAAAAAAGAAGATCCTTATGATTCAGTTCAAATTGAGTCATGGCTCATTTGTGTTTAACACATTTTTTTACCTCCACTTCTGGTATGCGGGCAGTTATAATATCGCCTTTTAGTCCTGGTATTGCTACCTTGGAAAGTCCTGGTATTGCTACCTTGGAAAGTCCTGGTACTGCTAAGTGAGATAAC